>CAUYLG010056735.1:0-25714 GCA_963573385.1 Cacajao melanocephalus | reverse complement strand
GCCGGGCATGGTGGCTCACACCTGTAATCATCCCAGCACTTTGGGAGGCCGAGGCGGGTGGATCATGAGGTCAGGAGTTCTGGACCAGCCTGACCAACATGGTGAAACCTCATCTCTACTAAAAATACAAAAAAATTAGCTAGGTGTGGTGATGGGTGCCTGTAGTCCCAGCTACTCCTGAGGCTGAGGGAGGAGAATTTCTTGAACCCAGGAGGTGGAGATTGCAGTAAGCTGAGATAACACCACTGTACTCCAGCCTGGGCAACAGAGCACTTAAAAACAAAACAAGAAAATTGGAGAATTCACATTAGTAGACTACAAAGGTGATTAATACCTACAAAAAATAATTTGACAAAGCTCAGCCCTCAGCCCAGTTTAGAAATTCTCTCTCTCAAGTTTTTCAGAAAACTAGGAATAGGAATCTTTCTTAACCTGATAAAGGTGATCTCAAAACACCTATAACAGACATCACACTCACCAGAGTTTTGAAGCATTCTCTTTGGGGTCCTGTAGAAGACAAGGCTACCCGCCACCCACACAACCGTTCGACAAAGATGGTCAGACACGTCTGACTCGTCGCCTCAGTCAGACACAAACAAGAAGGAAGGGCACAAAGGGTTGAAAGGAAGGAATGAACCTAGCATTTTTTGCAGACGAAGTGTGGTCATCTGTATCAAAACCCTAAATGTAGACAAACAGCTACAGCAGACTAGTAGGAGAGGTCAGTGAGGGTCTAGATAAAGGAATGACTCACAAAAGTGCTAGAATTCCTCTGCCGTGACAATCGTCAACTAGAAAAGCAATTTTTTAAAAAGCTGCTATTCACGTTTGCAACAAAGTCTGTCAAGCACCTCAAAATTAATCTAAGAAAGAATTAATGCGGCCTTTCCAGAAAGTGCTTAACCTCTATTAAAGAAGATAAACCACGATGAAAAGAAGAGCTGGAACGCGCTGAGGGATGAACAGCTTCACATGATTTTATTTCTACATAAAGCTTGAACGTATTTAGGGGGCACACGGTATTTTGATACATGCATGGATCGTGTAACCATCAAACCAGGGTGGTGAGAGTATCCAGCACCTCAAATAGTTATCATTTCTCTGTGTTGGAAGCATTTCAAAGCTTCTCTTTTAGCTGTTTTGAAATATACCATGTATTATTGTCAACTGTAGTCATTTTAAAGACGGCAGTTCTTCCTATTACAGAGTCCCTTTCACGTCAATCAAAATTTCATCGGAGCTTTTAAAGGATCGAATTAACTTCCTCTAACATTTGCAGGGCTGAACAAAGGTTACTAAATAGCCAAGAAATTTTTGAACAAGAAGAGTCAGGCTGAGACATCTACGAAGCCACGGCAAGAAAATGAACCCGTGTGACTCAGCTGTGGGGACAGGCACAGAGGCACAGGGCAGGACGGGCTGAGGAGGCCCCGTGAGCTGCGGAGGCTTTGTCTCTGGAAAAAAGGTAGATTGTTCCTTGCCTGTGTTTGGAAGAGCGGCTTGATGGATAAAAACAGTCAATTCCTACCCAAGTGAACTCAGATTGGTGCAGTCCTAGGTGTGAGTGTTAAAACTACCCCAATTCTGTCAAGAAAAGAAAACATGAGAAAATATCTTTGTTGCTGTCTGGTCAGGGAAGAGCGCAGTAGAGTAAATCAGCCGAGGGGAGGATATCTGCCGACGCTACAGAGTGATCAATGCCACAGATAAAAGGAAACCCAACATCTACACACATCCAGAGGAAGGGAGACCGTGGTGGCCCATGCGCACACGGAGACTTTCCGCCTCAATCATCGCTGCAGAAATGCAAATCTGAGAAGTGATTTTCTAGCTCACACCCAACCAATTTGCAAACATTTGAAAGTCAAATCATTCCAACTGTTGGTGAGTGTGTGGAGTGCGTGGGAAATGGAATCCCTCCTCCTCTAAGGGGACCTGGCGGAGCTCAGGGAAATTCTGGAGTTTTGCTGTCCAGGGCAGGCTTGGGGCAGGCCCAGCCCTGTCTGTGCAGGTGCAGAGCTGGGGTCGGCCTGCAGGGAGGTAGGAAGGAGAGGGTGGGCCCCACGCAGCACTGAGGAGTCAAGGCCTCGGAGCCTGCACTGCCGAGCGGATGGGTCTGCACAGACACGCTGTTCAGTGACAAACACATGCAACAGTGTGAAGCCAGCAGCACAAGAACAAGCCAGACACATGCAGACATACCATTAGACACACAACACACAACACCCACACACAGGACATGTGCAAACACAGCACATACACAGAACACACATGCAACATATACACACAACATACATACACACAGTACATATGCACACACCATTATACACACAACACACCACACCCACACCCAGGACATGTGCACACACAATATATACACAGAAGACATGTGCAACGTATACACACAACATATATATACACAGCCCATATGCACACCAGAACATACATGCACACCATTGTACACACAACACACAACACCCGTATACAGAACGTGTGCACACACAGCACATATACACAGAACACACGTGCACATACATACACAACATATATACGCAGCCCACATGCACACAGTACCTATACACACACCATCATACACACAACACGCAACACCCACACACAGGATGTGTGCACACACAACACATACACAGAACACATGTGCA
This sequence comes from Cacajao melanocephalus, assembly GCA_963573385.1. Lineage (NCBI taxonomy): Eukaryota > Metazoa > Chordata > Mammalia > Primates > Pitheciidae > Cacajao > Cacajao melanocephalus. Next base: position 23,054 of record CAUYLG010056735.1, on the reverse strand, counting down.
ACATATACACACAACATATATATACACAGTCCATATGCGCACAGTACATATACACACACCATTATACACACAAACATGCAACACCTATATACAGAACTCATATGCAACATATATACACAACACATATACACAAACGCATATACACACACCATTATACACACAACATGCAACATCTATACCCAGAACGTTGTACACACAGCACATACACAGAACACATATGCAACATACACACACAACATATATATATAGACACAGCCCATATGCACACAGTACATATACACACACCATTATGCACACAACACATAACACCTATGAACAGAATGTGTGCACTTACAACACATATACATAGAGCACATGCGCAATATATACACAACATAAATGCTCATATGCACACAGTACATATACGCACACCATTATACACACAAACACACAGCACCTATGCATAGAATGTGTGCACACACAGCACATACACAGAACACACAGGCAACATATACACACAACATATATATACACAGCCCATATGCACACAGTACATATACACATACCATTATATACACAACACCCATGCAGAACATATATGCAACATATACAGACAACATATGTATACGTAGCACATATACACACAACACAATACATATACACACATTATACACAAACATGCAACACACATATATGCAACACATGTACAGCACATATATACACATTATACACACAAACACACCTCTATACACAGAACGTGTACACAGCACACATATGTGCAGAACACGTATGCAACATATACATGTATGTGATGTATGTATATGTAACACATATAAGCACAGCACATATACACACAAACAGGCCACACATATACACAGAACATAAATGCAACATATACATGCAACATATATACACACAGCACATGTACGCACAGCACATACACATGAAGCATACGTGTGAGACGTACACACGCAACATACACACAAGTGCACACACCCCGCCACGCCCTCCAATGCCAACATCACCCCTTGTTATTTCCGGAGTGGTGGCCCCCAGGACAGGAGCGCTCATGTCCTAGAGCAGGGAAGAGAAGCATGAGGAGAAAAGCATAAACATGCGATCACAGAAGGTGCTATGAACCTGGGACATGAGAAACGGAGGAAGGGGAGGGAAAGGGGAAGGGGAAGGGGAGGCCAATGCCTGGGCCTTGGCCCAGCCTGCCCGCCCCACTGTGAGTGCCAGGGGTGCCGTGGTGCACGTCTGCGCTGCCCCTTCCCTGGCTGGCCAGCGGCCTCTGTCATCACATCTGTCCCTTCCTCTGGCCAGGACTGCTCAGGCAGGGAGTGAGGAAGGACTGGCTCGAGGAGAGAGCTGCTGGAGCCGCAGGGGGTCCTGGCTGGAGGGCACAGGGCTGCCTCTTCTTTCGCTCCCAAAGCCTGAGCCGGACAGACGTGGCCTTCTGGGTGGTCCACAAGACTCCTGCTGGCACCACCTGGGGTGGCTCGATGTCCTCCACTGAGTGTGGCCTTCCAGGTGGCTGTCAGCGAAGGGAGGGCAGCCCCCCAGCCCTGCTCCCGGAGCCCTGAAAATGGCGCCATTCCCAGCCCCAGGCTGCGGGACCCGGGGGCCTGAGCACGGCTGGATGCGGCGGGCATGTCTCGGGGGGCGCCGAGCTCAGCAGCAGACGCAGTGCCGAAAGCACCAGCTGGTCCCAGCTGCGGCTTCGCAGGCTCGGCCCAGGACACAGGCCGTGAGAAGGGCCTCCTGCAGCTGCCAGCCCCGCCCCAACTCCCCGAGAGCCCGGGGTCCCAGCTCCCGACTGCCATGGTCTCGTTGTGGCCGGCCTGGGGTGCAGGGACCGCACAGCAGCCCACTCCCGGACGGTGTAGGTGTAAGGCGGGCTCCCACCCACTCCTCTCCCATGGGCAGTTCCAGCAGGTGAACCGGGGGCAGCGGGGCTGTGAAGGAGGCCAGGTGGGGCGGCCCAGTGCGTGCTTTTGTGGGCCATAAGCTTCTACTTCCACCCCACCTGCCTGACCCCTTTGAGGGCCTCCGGCAGCTTCCTGGGCAGTAGGGCTTTTCAGGTTCCCTCTGTGTGTGCCGTGTGAGGAAGCGGAGTCAGAGCCCAGGTGACCGCCCGAGGCCCCGCGCTGGGCCGTGTCCAAGCCGAGCCTGGATCCGAGGCTGGCTGCCGCCACGCACAGTTCGCAGCCATCGTCCTCGGCCGCCTGGCACAGGCAGAGGAAATGGGTGAGGAGACTCGGGGGCTCTAGGAGCAAGGTCACCTGACAGGCATCGGGGCAGGTGTCACTGACGTGCAGAGGACGTAGGGAGCCCCCCATCAGACTCCAGGCCAGGCTGCTGGAGGGGAAGGGGCCTGGCTAGGACTCCAGGACTGCGCCTGCCTCCCGGGCTCAGGACCTCTGTCCCTGCTCTCCCTCCCCTTCCTCCAAGTCACCCCTGCTCGTCCTGCAGATCCCAGCTCCGTGGTGGACCCTGCCCTGGGGAGCCTTCACGGGTCGCCCCCTGAGGGGAGTTAAAGTGTAATCTTTTCAGGAGTAAAATCATGACTTTGAGACAAACACACAGTAACGAAGTCAACAATTCCACTTAGTTCATTCATTTATGAGGCACCAATCAGATGCAAAAAACTGGATTAAAGGACAATCTGGAGTCCAGACCAGCCCCAGCTGCACAGGTGGCCCGAGGCGCAGAGGACTTCGCTGCAGACGAGACCTGGGGAAGGATCCCTGCCGTCCGCTCCTCACTCTGGGCGGGACGGGTGGCACCTGCTCCCTGCAGCGTCCCTTGACCTCTCTCCCGGAAGGAGTCCTCTGGGTAGCTCTCCGCATTCTCCCGGGCACAGGGCTCTAGGACAGCCGGGTGTCTAGGAGAGGCACGGAGCTCGTCATTCCGGTGAGCCAGGAGGGCCTGTCTGCTGGGCAGCATCGCGGGAAGGACGCCCAGTGAGTTTGCCTGTTTCAATGCTGAGTTTTGCTCAACAGGGTCGAATGCTGCCTCTGCCTCTCCCCCACATACCTGCCACCTCGGCCGCTACCCTTGGGGATCTTTGGTCATGATCTCCTTCCTCAGCAGAGAGCCCAGGGGTGTGGGTACCTGTGTTCCTTACCATCTTGCCCTCACTCGGGCCTGGAATGCCCAGAACCACAGCAGCTGTCCAGCGAGCACTCCTCGGGCAGTGCTCCCCTTGGGCCGGGGTCAGAGGCACTATCGTTGCCCATGCTGTGCCGAAGGAGAAACTCCGAACAGCTTCTCCACCGCCACTGTCCTCACCGGCTGGGGAGGGCAGGGTGGGATCTGAGCCCACAGGCCGGCCTCCAAGTCGGGGCTCCTACCTCCCCACTCCAGTGCCTCCGGCAAGGTGAAGGAGGGGCCGGGTGAAGGGCGGGCGCTGGAAAGGGCGGTGTGAGGAGCTTCCTCCCTGGGAGGGTGAAGACCTCCAGGACAGCGTCTACCGCACATACCCCGCTGTGCTCAGGGGAGCCAGAGGCAGACCCTGCCCCACATACAGAGTCGGGGGAGGAACTGTCAGGTCCCAGGTTCTGGGCACCAGTCAGGAGGAGCCCGGCAGATCTCACTGAGCAGCTGCAGAGGCGAGCAAGGTGCTGCACAGAGCTGAGCACTGCTGAGAACACAGCCAGGCCCCAGGCCCCTGCGGGCAGCCAGCGGGCAGGGGACAGCGCCTGCAAGACACTGATTTGGGGGTCAAGGGTGGGGGTTCTTGTAAATTGCCTCAGCGGGGTTCTTGCTAAAACTGGGCTTGGCAGGCCAAGGAGAGTGGCCAAGGCCAAATAAGGCCAAGGCTTCCTCAGAGGAGGGCTCTGAGCAGCGGCCGAGGTCAAGGAGGGAGCCCTTGTCAGGGGGTGGGGCCCCCTTCCTGTCCGTGGGCCTGGGGCACCCACAGAAGCCAGGCTCAGGGTCCCCCTCCTGTGTCCTCCCCACCTGCTGAGACCTGGAGCAGCTGGGCTAGCTGCGGTGACCTTCCCCGCCGCCCCCAAGGGCAGCCCTCACTGCCGGCCCAGGCGTGTGGCCCTGGGGTGGGCACTGGGAAGGGTTTCACGTCCCTCCGCAAGAGCCAGGACGTCATTTGCCCCTCCTCACTCCAGGGGCCCAGCCGGGCTGCTGGGCTCAAGCAATGCCTGGAGTCAGGAGGGCCAGCGATGCCTCGCCAAGCTCCCAGGCCATGAGGCCGGCCACCTCCATGGCCGGCCAGCGAGTCTCCTGGTCGTTAAGGGCCTGGACGCTCTCCCATGCTCGTGTTTTCCAAACATGCTCTGTGCTTCTCCTTCCTGGACATGGCCACAGCATCTCCAAGGCACACGCTGGCACTTAGGATGCGTCCTGTGTGGGGCAGGGCAGATGGCATGAACTCTCAAAGCTCATCAGTGGGCAGGCGGCCCCAGCTGCTTTCCAAGGCCAAGTGGGGATCGCGCGGGGGCCAGGCTGTGCGGGGGTGGGAAGGACACTCATAGGGAGACCAGCGCTCACGGTCCCCTCCTCCTGCAGACGGTGAGCCAGACTTTCACAGTCCCCCTTGGCTGGATTCCGCGGAATGGCCTCTGTCCCTGCTGGCTGAGGGCTTAGGGCAGAAGGTCTCACTCCTTATCCCCGGAACAGAGGGAGAAACATTGAGAATGAAAGTGTCTGTGTAATCCTTGTGGAAAGAATGATTTGGGTTGCATGTAATCCCCGGCAGGAAAGCTGGAGTTATTTCAGAGTCTGACTGTGTAAGAGCTTCGCTGAGGAGGGGCCAGCTGGACCGAGCTGCGCGTGCGGGAATCCCCCCGGACCCTGCACCAGAAGCTGAGCTACAAAGTCGTTTCATAGAGCCGAGCTGCCTTTCTTTCCATCTGCACACATGGCTTCTGGAAGGGGGTCTCTCGGGCCCCCCAGGACAGCTCAGTTGCAGCCGCTCGGCTCCTAGCATGCGTCAGACCCCAGGAAGGAGGCGAGGCACTGGCGCCCCTGTGGCCCAACACGGGCTCCTGCCCAAACTCCTGACGGTGAGCAGGGGCCATCCAGGAAAGGCCTCTTCGGGAGGGAGGGAGGGACGCACCTTTTCAGATCCTTGGCGGGGAAGCCAGACGGGGTGCCCCAGGCTCCCCAGGGTCAGAACCGATATCCCTCCTGAGACCTGATGCCCCCAACACTTCAACGTTCTGCTCCAAGCACCGATCCCCTGGTAAATCTGGGTTTACTCAAAGAAAAGCATGCAGCTCACTTCTCTTCCCACCGCTCTGCTGCCTGGCTGGGCCCAGGGGTGCTGCTTCCCACTCGAGGAGCCCAAGCTCCCGACAGGTAGGCCCTGGACTTGAGGCCCTGGACCTCAACTTGACAGGTTGAGGTCCTCCCAACCCCATGCCCGCCTCCACCCTCTCAGCAAGTCACCGTCCTGAGGATGAAGTCTGGAGTCACCGTCCTGAGGATGAGGCGCTGGAGTCTGCTGCTCCGGAAGATCCCTGGGTCCTGGTTTCCCTGAGCAACTCCTGCACCCGCCTGGGTCGTGGACACAGCTGCCCTGTGCACCTTGTCCCAACACCTCCCCTCCCAGGATCTCCAGGTCTGGGGCAGACTCCTAGGTGTGGACACTCAGTCAGGTCTGAACACTGACTGCTTTGTCGTTCTCCTGTGGGTGACTACTTTGGAGGTGTGGGGGACAAAGTGGGGCCCCTCCCACCCTGGTCAACAAACCCAACTGGGCAGGACATCATGCTTCCTCCTCCAGGGATCCTCTCCACTCCAGGCTTGTCTAGGAAAGCTTTCTTCTGCAAGACTGGATCAGACGGAGGACTTCGTGTGTTCAGCATCCCTGGAGGGTCACCCCTCCAGGAGGTGACCTGAGGCTCTCCGGCACTTAATTTGCACAGCAGGGAGGGGCCGTCCTGAGGCCCGGGTGGGATCAGGGACTGACTTGGACATGAGCCGATGGTCGTTTCTCCTCCCTCAGTGTCGGTGTGTGTGTGGCTGCACCCCTATACATGTGTGCACACGTGTGTGTACTTGCATGTGAGCGTACATATCCACGTGTGTGTGCATGCTCGTGTGTGTCTACCCACAGCCTGCTGTGCAATATGGAGGACCCCTACAATGCAGGTGGCTGACCCAGGGTAGGACCAGGACTCAGGGTCGGGAGCCTGCCTGACACCCCACAGCCCCAAGAGCCAGCGTCGCAGCCGTGGGCTCAGTGGCCCAGGATTCGTCTGCAGAGGCATCACCAGCTTCTCTCTAACTGGCCAGGGGGTGCACAGCAGCTCACACAGTGTGGATTGCTTTCTTTTTTGTTCTTCCTAGATCTGGCCTTTGCTATGGTTTTGATTTTAAATTTGTATTTGCATTCAGAAGCGATTTGTATCCAGGAAGGCTTCCTGCCTCTTGTTCACCAGCGTTCAGAAAAGTCAGCCGGTTTTCTAGCATCCTGCGAAAGTGGCAGCCCTCTGCCGCGAGCATCGCTGTGAACTCGGGCTTAGGGACCGGGGCACCGTCCATCCTCCATCCGTGCGGCAGTCCAGCCTCTCTCACGGACGCCTCAGTGTCCCCGGCCGAATGGCACCTCCCTGTGTTCCACATCCAGGCGCCGGGGCGAGAGCACTCAGAGCTTTGTGTGCAAATTGGAGGAATTTTGCCAAAGCCGGCAAACCGGACAACATGCCATAAACGCTCACCGCGGAAATGTGAGCAGCCTGAACTGCAGAGCGGAGCTGGCACCACACGCCGCGTGAGGTCTTCATCTCCAAGGGGACCCCAGTGGACCGGCGGCATGACTGTCCGTCCCAAGGCCGGCGAGCCCCTGCCCGGTTCTGTCCAGTCAGGCCTCGGGGGCCCCTGGGCTCTCATGCGGCACCCCTGCACCAGAGGAAGTGCTTGGAAGCAAGGGGTCTTTTGAGTAGACGGCATGTCGCATTCAGCATGTGCATTAAACGTCATAAACGTTTTCCATTGCTGTCCCCTGTGGGCAAGGGTTCTTCAGAGAAACAGAACCAACAGGATGAGCGCTAGAATCTGTATATGTGTTGGGGGAGGGGAATATGTTAAGGAACCGGCCCCAGTGATTGTGGGGCACTGGCGGCCTTGACAGGCTGGATCTAGGAAGAGTGGATGGCGAGGATTTGGGTCTGAGGGCAGGACCCCCTCCTCGGGAACCCGTCTTTTCCTCTGAAGGTCTCCCTCGATTGGATGAGGCCCCTCACACTGTGAAGGGTCCACCTGCATGACCCGCAGATGTCGGGCTGCCCACATCTAAAACACCTTCACCTGGTGGAGTTGGGTGAAGGTGGCCCAGCCACGGTGACATGCACACTAACCCACTCCCCACGCCTACACACGCGACAAAGCCATGGGCGGCTCGCGGCTCCCACCCCTCAGCCTCACCTTTGCTTTTCTGATTCCTGTGTCTGGGGATGGGCTTTATGGGAACCATCTCCCAGGCTCCCAGAGATAAGAGGTGTGCCCCCGGCCTGGCCGCACTCCCCCTCACTCCCCTCATGGTCTCCACCAGGCTCCACTTCCTGCCCTAGCTGCCTCCCACGTGGCCCGGCAGCTGCTGCCCCTTCACCGCTGTGGAGGGTCGGCCTCCTCCGGGACCGGCTCCGGGCCAGCCATGTCCTGCTTGCTGGGCTCCAGCCTGGGCTGCTCACGGTGCAGTGTGTCCCCTCACCTCCTCTTGGGGCAGGCGGTGCCTCTTGCTGCATTTGGCTGGCCCAGGAGATGGCCGGTGAGAAAGAGGGGTGTGTCCTCTACAGACACAGAACGCCTTGTCAGGATAATGCACCTCCTCGTGTGTGTCTGCCCTCCCCTGGGCAGTCCCCAACATCGAGTCACCCTAAAGCCTTGGAGGGGCCCTCAGGGCCGCCAGGCGCAGCCTGCATGTCTTTTCTTCCCTCAGTATCTGGAGGGCGTTCACTCCACCCCAGGCCCTGCCCCTGCCTTCCCCAAGTTGACGCTGGCTCCTGCCCCTGCACTGTGAATTCCCGGTAACAGCCAAGACTGGACTCCTGTCGAAATCTCTGGGACCCACCAGGGCCTGGCTGCTCAGAGAGCTCATGTCCCACCCTGGACCCGCCTCCACAGCTCCCAAGGCAGAAAAAGGGAGCAAGAGCGTCTCTGGCTGTCCCCGCATCTCGCTCTGTGTTTGTGTGTGAAATGTCCCAGTCTAACTGGGGAAAAGGGGAGAAAGCTGTGGACGCCTCCCCCTGTCCTCCCCAGGGTACCCGGATGGCAGCAGGGCCAGACCTCCGCAGGGTGGGTGAGGCCTCACAGCCTGCAGCCCTTCCCGGGAAGGCCGTGCCCTGCGTCCAGCCCCCAGCCGGCTCCCCGAGCTCCCTTTAATTGGGCCTGACGATTTCACACTCTGGAGCCGGACAGTGCTTGTTTTGGCTGGCCGGGCTGCGCGCCCATCCTCGCTGGCCCGGGTTGCATAACTGTGAGGTATCCTCTTACGCTGGCCGCCGCCTCTCAGTGAGGCCTGAAGCCACCACGGCGGGTGGAGCGGGCTCCGTGCTCCCTCTCCAGGAGGCGGCCCAGCCCTGCCAGGCTTGGGGTGGGGTCTCTCATGTCCCATGACCCCGAGGGCAGGCTGGCAAAGGTGCATGGAGCCTCCAGCCTGTGGGAGCCAGGAGTGGCCACCTCTGGCCAGAGTTGGCCCATGAGGGTGGTGGCAGGCGGGCGAGCTCTGCCCTCTGCTCACATCTCCCCCAGGCAGCGTCGCTGCGGCCCCTGCCAGAGCACTGCGGGCCTCGGGTCCAGAGACAGTGGTGGGGAGGGCGGGAGTGGATCCAGGAGTCGCCTGCTGGGCATTCTTGTTGCTGGTTGCTGCCCCCACAGCGAGGCACCCTGGGGAGCGGTGCCCGGCTCCCTGGTCCCCGTGGGCCCTGGACACCGTCCAGCCAGCCTGAGTAGGATGACGCCCCGGGGCCCTGGGTTCCAGCACGGCCACTCTCTCCTTCCGCTGCTGCTGCTGCCACCCAAAGGTGGGGTGAGAAAATGACGTGGTGGTGAGCTGGAGCCCAGCCCCATCCCCTGTGGGCGTGATAACTGGGATGTCTTACATTTCCCTGCGATGAGCCAGGGCCGGCTGGGACAATGTCCATATTGTTTCCCGAGCCAGGCATTGTCACCGGAGGACAGTGCCCCAGGCACCCAGGCCACCGACGCCCACCAGGAAGCCGAAAGTGTGGCTGCATGTGAAAGTAAATGTGGAGGAGGGAAGCTTGCTGCTCCCAGCTTGGCACCACGGTCTGGTGACAGTTTTACCAACAGTGGAGACACAGCCCTGGGCCGGCGGGGGTTGCCTGTGGGATGCAGAGATTTTCACTCCTAGCGAAACCGTGAGGCTGGAGCGGCTCCGGCTTCCTCGCCTGGGCCTGGGTGAGGGGCTGGCTCTTGTCGGCTGCGGGGCCAGGTCCTGCCCAAGGAGAGCTCCTCTCAGGACAAGAGCAGGCGTGATGGCCGGGTCCTGCCCTGCAGGAATGAGAGGGTGGGTCTTCCCTGGTCCCCGTCCCACACCAAGTCCCACAGAGGGGGCCCCACACCACCACACGGGGTCCCCTTGGTGAGCCGAGCATTCCTTGGTTGCAGCGGCCCAGGTGCCCCTCGCTCTTCCTGAGGCAGCCCGACTCTCACAGAAATTCTCTAAAGACTCCTCCCAGTGACGACTGCCAAGCGAACCAAACTCAGCACATCCGTCCCACCCTGGTCCTACCTCCCTCTGCCCCCTGCATAGGGCTCCAGCCCACCCTGGCCCTGCCTCCCTCTGCCCCTGTGTTGGGCTCTGGGTGGGGCAGGAGCCTTGAGAGCAGGGAGTCCGTCTTAGAGTCTTCACCCGGTCCACCCTGAGCCCTGGGCCTTGTGCCCTGACCTCGGCCCATCACAGCTTCAGACATCCTTGCTCATCCCAGTACAGGCCCTGCTGACTGGCTGGGACCCGGCACAGAGCTGCCCAGAGGCCGGGCCTGCAGGAGGACCCACTGCTCCCGGAGCACCCGCTGTGCAAGTGAGTGACCTGAGGTCTGGCCTGGTTGGTGATTCCAGGCCCCTCCCAGCCTTGGCCAGACCCTCTGGCTTCTGGCTGGTGCCTGAACTGCAGGATCTTCCTGCCCCCCAGACCACAGGCGTGGACTTCACCTTCTGGGAGGACCACGGTCTGCACAGTCCTCGTGGCATTGCCGGGGGCCTCGGCTTGCGGGGTGCTGAAGCCTCCTGGCCTAGAAGGTGGGAAGGGAGCAGCTCGGCCCCTCCGTGGCACAGGGGCACCCCATCCCACCCCACCCCAAGCGAGCATCACCATCCATCGGAGCCTCCGGAGCTAGGGTCACACTCACGTGCCTGCGTCCCAGGGGCTGGAAGCCAGAGCACCGAGGAACCACACCAACCCTTCTTCGTGGGGCCTGTGAGCAGAGCAGGAGTCAGACTTCTTCCTCTCGGGGGCTGGTCTCTTCCGCCTGCCGGTGCCTTCCCGGCCCTCAGGACCACGAGTTCCCCCTGCAGTCGGCCCGTCTGAGGACAGCATCTCCCACGCCTTCCTCAAGGAAGGGAGCCGCCTCCACACTGGGACGGAGGGGGCATGGGGGAGCCAGGATGAAGCCACCCTGTGGGGAGGGTCCTGGCTTTGTGTGCCGGTCCCTGGAGTCCTCTCCCAGGTGGCAGGGGCTCTGCCGGCAGCCGCGCCACACTCCTTATCTGCGCTGGATTACTGGGAACGTGCTTGAACTCCTGAGAACCCGTAAATCCCCTCTCATCTGGAAGCCGGCAAACCACACAGAATTTAAACTGTCGACAGTCGCACCTCATTTGTTTACAAGCTTCCTGCTCTGGCTCAGGGAGACTCACATCCCTGCCTCAGGTTTCCTGGGGACCCCCAGGGAGGCCCAGCCCTGCCCTTGCCAGAGGCAGAGGAGCCCGTCTCACCCTTGGGAAGGAAGACAGGGGGTCGGGGGATGTGGATCCGGGGCCCAAAGCCTCCCTCAGACCACCGGCTCGAGGGGAGTGAGGCAAAGGGAGCCAAGAGTTCCATCCCTGCTGTGGGCCACCCCACTCTGGCTTCCAGAGTCAGCAGTGACCCTTGGGTCAACTCTGGCCTCCCAAGCTAAGGCCTGGGTCCCCGCAAAAGGAGAGAGTGACTGCAGTGGTCGGGCCATTTATCCAGGTTTGGCTCTGTGCCTGGATGCATACGGAGGGGAGCTGGGGCCCAGGGATGGAGAGGCTCTCTGTGAGCCCCCGAAAGACTGGGAATGGCAGGGTCCTGTGCGCTCAACCCCTGCTGGCTGGGTGGAGGGGGCTAGGGCCTTGGAGACCCTCAGAGTGGAAATTGTAGACACCGGGTGTGGTGGGTGTGAACACAAGGCTCGGGGCTCCTTCCTGGGTTGCTGCCCACGCAGCGGAGGTCCACACCCAGGACTGCCTGGTAGCTGCTTCAGGCGGAGAGCAGTGGCTGAGGCAGTGGCTGAGGCCAGAGCTTTGCCAAGCTTTGCCTCACCTGCGAGGGCCGGTGCCTGCCTGGCAGGAGTGTGTGTACCAAGCTCCCTGTAGGTGGGACGGGTGACCCCCACCACCTGGGAAGCCTGAGCACAGCCAAGCAGAGTGGCATCCCAACGCTCCAAGTAGGGGCAGCCCCGTGGTGCCTCTGGCACGAAGGGTGGAGCCGCCTGTGAGGGCCCCATTCCTCGGTAGACTTTTGACGGTTTGAGGGTTGCTCTCCTGCTGTGTGGACTCTTGGCCGCCCTCGGCCCCTCCGCTAGACCCAGCTGTGGATTCCTGGAACCTTGACCTGGGCCTTGACCACACGGAGTGGGTCTGGGGCCTAGAAGGGCCGGACTCTGCCCTGATGGCGTGGCCACTGGGGAGGACAGAGTCACACCCGTCTTCCTCAGACCCTCCCGAATCCTCTGCCAGCGTCTGGTGGGAGGCTCTTCCCAGTGTCCCGCCCCACCTTCCCTTTAGCCCAGATCACAGAGGGTCCTGCTGTCATGGGAGCTGGGCCAGGCGGCAGGCAATGTCTTGCCCTCTGGCTGGAGCCATGCCATGGGGCAGGCAGCTGCCCTCAGGACTGTGTGCTGCTTCTCCCGGTTGAAATGAGGCTGCAGGGTTATAGGAACCTGGAGCACCAGGTCCCCCAGAAAACATCATCATAGTGGCACCATTCAACAAGGGATCATGGCATCTCCATTGGGGCACAGGCCCCTGGAGCACCTGGTGGCAGAGGTGCCCTGAGATAGCCTTCCTAATGTCCCAAGGGGTGACCATGCCATGAAGCTTGGGGTGCTTGAGTGTGGGGAGCCCTCCTGGCCTGAGCCTCCCCAATGTGATGATTTTTCTGTCTAATCGCTGCTGTGGATGGGCTTCTGGGCTCTCGTGGAACCTGCTCCCAAGGGTCCGTAATGGAAGCCAGGGCCGGAGGTCAGTGGAGGAGATGATGGAGGCAGGTGGAGGCAGGGGCAGGGCACCGAGCATGCTGTGGCCCTGAGTGCCCTCCCCCTGCGGACAAAGCAGTCCCTTCTGAGAGGCCCCCAGGGTGAGGGACAGGAGCTGACAGCTTCTGGGCCCCACCAGAGTCAGTGTGGTCAGTTTCGTGAAGAACCAGGCCACACGTCTCTGCTCTGCTCCACGTTCTCTCTTCTTTCAGCGAGTTTTGAACCAGAAACCCCTCCAGCAGAGCCCCCAGATGGCAGCATCGAAATGGCTCTTCACAGAAAGATGTAGGACCAAAGCAAAGGGCCGGGCAGGGCTCGTGGAGTCCTTGGACAGAGCCTGGGCAGTGGGGATACGTATGTCCCAGATAGGGAGACGAGCTCAAGCCGGCTCCTGTGGACACCTGCTAGGCAAGGCCAAACAGTTCAAAGCCAGAGGGAGCTTCTCTCTCCTCCTCCAGGGCTTAGCCCAGCCCATCCCCTGGCCCTGGCCCTTCACTTTGGACAGCTCCAGGCTGAAGCAGGGTCAAGCCTCAGATGCAAAGGCTGACCTCACAGCTCCTCCTGCTTCTCCGCCCTCACTAGCAGCAGCCTCGTCTGCCTGACGTTCTCCTGGGCCTTCCATCCCTCTCAAGAAAGCCACAGCTAAAAGCCAGCTGGGTTACAATGTTCCTTCTAGAAACTCCATCAGGGCCTTGGGGGACTGCTTACCATCTATTCACTGCAGTACCCCAGGAAGAGCATAGCTCAGAAGAACTAGAGGTCAGAACACCACCATCACCATTTTCACCACAGTCAGCTTGGCTGTGGTCATCCTCACCATCATCACCACCATGATCATCATCATCAGTTGTCACCATCACTGTCATCAGCACCATCGTCACCACCACCACCATCATCACAATCACCACCATCATTACCACCGCCATCCTCACCATCATCATGATTACCACCACCGTGTCACTACCATCATCACCATCACCATCATCACCACCATCATCATCATCACCATCATCACCACTGTCACCATCCTCACCATCATCGTCACCACCATGTCACTGCCATCACCACCACCACCACCATCATCATCATAATCACCACCATCATTACCACCGCCATCCTCACCATCATCATGATTACCACCACTGTGTCACTACCATCATCACTATCACCATCATCATCACCATCATCACTACCACTATCATCACCACCATCACTGCCATCATCACCATTACCATCATCACCACCACCATCTTTACCATCATAATCACCATCATCACCATCATCATCATCACCACCATCATTGCCGCCATCACCATCACCACCATCATTGTCACAGTCACCATCACCACCATCATCGCCACCATCACCATCACCACCATCATCGCCACCATCACCATCACCACCATCATCGCCATCATCACCATCACCACCATCATCGCCACCATCACCATCACGACCATCATCGCCAGCATCACCATCACCACCATCATCACCACCATCACCATCACCACCATCACCATCCTCACCATCATCACCACCACCATGTCATTGCCATCATCACCACCATCACCACCATCACCATCATCATTACCATCATCACCACCACCACATCACCACACCATCCTATTCCTACCACCATACCATTAACAGCAGTCGCAGAAGCCACCGTTAGGGGAGAGGCAGGGTATCTTGAATAGAAGAGGGTTTTCTCCCAGTTCTGTTTTACGTGTGGTGTGGTTTAGTAACATGGGGACCATCTGGAGTGGAGAAGGGTCTAGAAGGAGTACACAAAGGAGAAAGAGCCCTGGTCTGGGACTCTGGGCTGAGCTCTGCTCTCAATTCCCTGTGTGACCTCGGAAAGTCACAGCTTCTGAGCCTTGACATTCTCACCTGTAAAATGGGGTGACCCTGACAGGAAGGGCTTTGACGGTGGAGGCCAGAAGCCCTCACTACATTTCCTTATAACCTTCAGGTAACATGGAAAGAAATAAAAACCTCATTCAAGGGCCCCATTCCCCCCAGACTCTCCCTCTTACAAGGCTGGATGTAATGCAGCAAACACAGAAAGCCTGGAAGGTGGAAGGCGGGCAGGGACCTCGGAGCTGGTGCTCCCAGGCTTCCTGACTGTCTCCCACAGTGTCTAACAGGGTGCTCAGAAGCCTCCGACCCAAATCTCCAACAGGCACGGACAGAAAAATCTCCCAGGAAAGCCTGTTCCCACTGGGAACAAGGTGACCCAGCAGAATAGCTTTTTGGTAAAGCTTCCTTACTTCAGCCCCACGCCGATGAAAACACCACACGCCACCTTTGTGTTTCAGCGAAAAGAGTGGGGAGTCGATCTAACATCCCACCTGCACCTCACCCCCACTCCAACCCCATCCCATCCCCATCTCACCCCCATCCTGTCCCCACCTCTCCACCCCCCACCCCACGCCACCGTCCCCAGCAGCAGTGAGGCTGAGCCAGGCGGTGTGAGCCAGTCTTATCGGCATGACCTCAGCCTGACCCCTGGGGTTAGTGGTCTCCCTGCAGGAAGGTGAACCCCCAGCATTTAGAAGGTGGGAAAAGGTGGTGGGACAAACCCAAAGAAACCCACCCCAAGATGCATCCAAATGAAACTCCCGAAATCTAGAGACAGTGAAGTCTCTGAAGCAGCCACAGCGACCTGACCCACGGCCTGGGGGAGACAGAGAATCACAGAGGATGCCCCATCTGAAACCTGGTGGCTGGGAGCCCGCGTGCTGGAGGACCTGCGTGCAGTGGACACGCCCTTCAGGGAGGAGGGAGAAGGAAGGCAGAGACTCTGTTGCCAGCGTCCTGTCCTGGCAGAACGGCTGTAGGACGCTCTCTAAACACAGGAGGAACAACAGCAGAATGAGTCTTGGGCTCCAGACAGGACAAAGGAACACCAGACCGGGTAAAAGAAGGGGTCAATAGATTCGACTTGACGAGCCTCTTAAATCATATTCGATGGTTGAAGGAAAAATCCCAGCGCCCTCTGATGTTGGATTCGGTGCACGCACAGGGGACAAAATAACTGCACTTTAGAGGGGACAGGGGAAGGGTCCTGGACAGAAGGTTTTAGGCTTCCCTCTAAGGGCACCACATCAATGCCTGCAGCCTGTGGCGTCATATACATCCCCGCACTTGCAGCGTCACACCCAGCGTGGCCACTAAGAAACCTACAAAAGCAAGGTACTCTAAACACTCCAAATAAATCAAGACCACAATCCTGAACAGGTTCCAGCAACCCAGAGGGAGGTCAGAAGAGAGAAGCAATGAGAAGCAGAAGGCGCGGCGGAGAGAGGTGGGGTGGCTGCCGCGGGTCCCGCACACCATGAGCTGCCAGGCGAATGGTCCACATACGCCAGTTAAAAGGCAGACACTGACGGGGTGGATGAGAAGGTGACCCAGCTACACGCCATCTTCAGACCGGCCACCTGCTCGCTCCCAGCACGGCACAGGTCGGCTGAAAGTGAAATGATGGGAAAAGACACAGCTCGCCAAGACTGAAAGGCACATTTCAGGGAAATGGGTTTGTTTCATTCAAGCTGAATTTCCTGAGTCCTTTCTTCTCCTTTCTCCTCTCCTCTTGCGTCGCCTTTCCCTCCCTCTTCCCCCGGCCACGTGCCGGAAGCCACGGTGCATGCACTTGGTGGTGGCCACGCAGAGCACAGGCACGTGTCCATGCAAAGGCCGGACACAGACAAAGATATGGGGAAGGGGCGCGGTTTGCTTCTCCCAGAAAAAAAAAAAAAAAAAAACCGAGGGAAGGGCTATTTTATAAGAGTTATCTGTATTTTCCACTTCTATCCCAATAACATTCTGGGTTAATTCCACCACATCTATGTGGAAAAATTCCCTCCATGCGTAATTTACTCAGCCGTTAAGGCTGGTGATGGCCGTTAACTTTCTTTCCAGGGTTCTGCTCCCAAACACTGATGCTGTAAACATCCTTGAAAGTGAAAACAAACAGAAGCCTCGCACCCCTGAACAGAAGTGCCGATTCTTCCTACGTCCTTTGGGAGCAGGACCCCTGAGTGCAGAGGGCTCTAAACAGGCAGTGACTTCTGCTCCCATCTGCTCCTGTCTGCTGAGAACCACAGCTCCGCCTGTCCTCCCACGAACGCAGCCAGGGCCTGGCGCGCCAGGTAAGGGCCTACAGGGGTGGGGGTTTCTTGCTGAGGCCTCAGAACCAGGTGGCACCCGCTAGTCCCCACCCTCCCTGCCCACTGTCTCTGCCCACCTAAGACCCTTGTTAAGAGTACAGACTCCGGGGCCCTACTAACCTGAGGCCCGGGGCCCTGCTTTCCGTACACAATGCGGACAGGCCGGCCGGACCCAGCCCAGGCTTTCTTGGTAGGAAGCGAAGGCGACGGGGTGTGGACCGACACTCCACAGATTCACCGCCAGGGCCAGAAACTACGCTGCCGCCCCCGAGGAGGAACTGAGCCAAGGTAGCCAGACGCGCCAGCATTTCTCCTTTATTGAACATTTCCCAAAGCTGGGCCTCGGGTTCTCTCCCCCCGGTGCCCCAAGAGCAGCGCCCCTCAGAAGCATCTTCTCTGCACCACAGAGGGCCCGAACTCCTTGAATTCTGCATCAGTGACCCACATCTGCTTGAAGCTGCTCAGAGAGGTGACGATGGAGGCTCCAATCCAGGTGGAGAACCACCGGTCTGGGGGAGCCGTGATCTTGATGGGGGTCCCCTTGGAGGCCAGCTGCTCCAGCTCCTTGAGAAGCCGGTCGTCCAGCCCGTGGAGCAGGGTGGTGCCCCCCGACAGCACAATCTCCCCAAAGAGGATCTTCTGGATGTCGGCGTCACACTTGGTGATGCTGGAGGACACCATCCCCGGGAGCCCGGGGCTCTGGCCGCCCAGCTGCTCCGGCGTGAACAGCGCCTCGGGCGCCTGGTACAGCGGGTCCCCGAGGCTGACGATGTGGCCGTCGGGCAGCTTGTACTCCCTCAGGCCCTCCTCCGGCCTCCGGGAAAGCTCCTTCTCGGGCTCCAAGGCCACGTAGCACAGCTTCTTTTTGATGTCGTCCACGAGGCCCCTGTCCAGCACACAGGGGAAGGTGTGGCCGCTGGCCAGGAGCAGCCGTGTGAGGAGCTCCGTGATGTCCCTGCCCGCCATGTGGAGCTTGGTGACCGCGTGGGGCAGGGAGTAGCCCTCGAAGATGGGGACGGTGCAGGTGACCCCATCCCCGCTGTCCACCACCAGGCCCGTGACGCAGGCCGAGGCGTAGAGAGCCAGAACCGCCTGGTCTGACAGGTAGAAGGCAGGAACGCTGAACTTCTCGAACATGACTTCCGCCATCTTCTCGCGGTTCTCCCTGGGGTTCAGGGAGGGCTCCGTGGTGAGCAGGGGCTGGTCGCTGGGCTTCACGCCCAGCTCCCACTCGAAGAGATGCTTCCAGAGTCTCTCCATGTCGTCCCACCCCGTGATCAGACCGCGCTCGATGGGAGCACGCAGCTGCAGGACCTCGTGCTTGTACAGGGCCTCCTCCCCCACAAAGTACTTCTTCCGGTGGGCTCCTGCCGAGGGTGTCTGGAATTTCGGGTGCCCCACCATGGAGCTGACGATGTGCCGGGGTCCAAACTCCCCAGACAGGCCTGCTTTGCAGAGCCCCGAGCCATTGTCAAAAATCACAGCGGGGGTGTCTAACGCATGCGGGTTCAACATGCCGGCTGCGTTCCCTCCTCAGCCTCATCCAAATCAAGACCCGCCCTCCAGGGCCGCTTTGTGATGCAGTCGGAGATCTTCGGCTCTCAGGGCGTCTGGCAGGCAGGGCTAGCACCGCGCCCAGTCCTCAGCCACAGGTCAGGCCTGCTGAGGCCTCTTCCAGGGCAGTCTCCTAGGTAACAATCCAGCCCAGGCAACGATTGTCCTGAGCCTCAGGGGCCCTGGGTGGGGGTGGGGCTGAGCCCCCATCCCCCACAGGGTGAGACACTCAAGAGCAGGAGGCCAGTGCATCCTAGGGCGGTACTGATAAGCCTGTGAGCTGAGGCGGAGGCTTAGCCATAGAGTGGAGAAGCAGCCCTGCCTGGGTGCACCCCAGAAAACCAGCTTCTCTGGCCCCTGAGCTGCTGCCTCTGGGTTGACAACACTTCCCTTTGCTAAAGGGAGGAAACAAGCACCAGGCAGGAGGGGTATTGAAAGCAGTTCTGTCCCAACAGGCACTCAGAATGCGCTTTTGAATGGCGACTCCTCCAGGAAGCTCTCAGGGATTTCTCCTCCCTCCATCCCGTTAGTACTGGCTCTCTGTCCCACTAGGTGGGCCCTATTCAGAGCCCTCTGGGCTGCTGGCCCTTTGTCCAGGAATACACCTCTGCTGTGGCTTGAGGCCAGGGCCTGTCATTCCTCTCTGCAGACTCTGCAGTGCCAGCACAGAGCGCAGTCCACTGGCCCACAGAGTCGGGAACCCCAGCAGCCCTGAAGATGTGGCCTCTGGTTTCATGCAGGCACTTGGGACTGCAGCCTGTGACATCTCTATGTGTCTAGGGGCTGCCACACAGTCAGGCCACGCCCACAGAGGAATGCTGAGAGATGGCCGGCCACTAAGGCTCAAGGCCTGAGCCTGACCAGGAATGCGGCACTGGGCCAGGCCAAGGGCGCCGGTTCCGGACTCTCGGAGGACCCACAGCAGTGAACGTCTAGCACTCAGACCCCTGCTTGGTCTTCAGCTTGGGGAGAAAGTGGGAGGGGATCGAACTTGGGAACCAGCTTCACGTCCTCCTGAGGCAGGTGGAGGTGGTCTTAGAGAGCATGGGGTTCTTTCGCCCTCTCCTGTCAAGCCCACGGTCACCCTCCAGCTCAGCCCAGTCCCCCAGAGTTCTCCCAGAGGACGCCTCCTGGGGTCACTCCCTTGCGGACGCCCTCGGCTCCTGCTGGTGGCCCCCTCTGTGTGTCCTGCAGACCCTGCTGACCCAGCAGGCTGTGTAGATACCTGTTGTAGACATGTGGTCTAGACACGTGCTGCAGACATGTGGTGTAGACACAAGGTATAGACAGGTATGGATGTGCCGTACAGATGCGTGAGATAGGTGGGTGGGGTAGACGCGCCGTGTACACTCGTTGTCGGTGTGCGGTACAGACGTGTCTTGTTGACACGTGCTTTGTGGGCAGCACAAATCCCTGGGTGGGAGTCAACACAAACTTGATAATTACTGAAGGATTTTCCCAAAGGGCACCCTGGAGGGAAAGTGAGTCAAACACAGGTTAGGGCTGATGTGGCTTTAAATCTCCTTTTCTCTGGAAACTGTGGCCAGCCACGGCACAGCTAGCTTGTAGTCACCTCTGGGACGCCGGGCTCCCCAGGGCGGTAGGTGTGGACGGAAGCACTGATCCATGGGTGTGGCCTGGGGCCCTGAGACCCCCTTTGAAACCTCCTGACCCAGGCTGTGGCACTCCTCCCTGCCCACATCAAAGTCACCCCATATGTCCTGCTGGAGGTCACCTGAGGCCTGGCCCGTGCTGGGGGACGGGGAGAGCATCCTGGGGCAGGGGCAGGCGCCATCCCAGCCCTGTTCCTATTAGATAGCGTTACCAGGCAGAGGGTGTCACCCCTTGAGTGCTGTCTTCCAGGCGGGTCCCAGGCTGTGAGGTGAGTCATTCTCAGATCCCTTTCTGGCCCTCCTGTGCGGCCACACTCACAACAGAAGGACCACTCTGCGCAGCAAGGGTTCCCTCCAGGCAGAATTGGGAGACCAGAGGTGCCAGTCCTGGGAGATGGAAGTGGACCCATCCCTGCCGACCTGCACCGCCTGGTGTCCTGGCCAAGGTGCGGCTGTCCACTGGGCAGCCCTTTGAAGACCCGGGATGAGATCTGGGCAGCTCTCTCTGGCTCTGCAGAGGGGCGAGGACCCCCTCACTCACGTGCCCTGCTGAGCACTGGCTCAGTGTCAGCTGATGCTACCAGAGATGGCCCCGGACGGGAACTGGGTTGACCCAGGAGGGCGAGGGAGGGCCACTCAGGGATGGTTTGTGTTCCATGGGCCGAGCCCTCTCTGCCCACCGCCCCCAGCTAAGCCCTCTCCACCCAATGCCTGGCAAGGTGGCCTTGGCCTGGGAAGGTCCCCCACGGCTGGGATGACTGAGCCGGCTGTGTGGTCTCAGACCTCGGCTCTGCACAGTCAGATCCACCATCAGCTGCAAGGGTTGCTAAGGTTTCGAGTCTCATGTTTTGGGGAGACCATTCCCTGGGGTCTTGCGTCTTGGGGTTCCAGCTGCAGCCATCACAGAGGGGCTGCATCCTTGGTTCTCAGGTGTGCCTGGAAGTGCCTCAGCGTCACCCAACACTCACTGCTGAGCCAGGAGGAATGTGCTCTGACACCTTCTAGATTTTGGCTCTGCCGGTGGCCACAGTGGGAGGCGGTGACAATGCTGGCTGAGGAGGGTTCTCGGGTCAGACGCACAGACGCGTGGAGGTGGCCCAGGGCGGGCTGGGGCCTTGGGCATTTGTAGGTGGAACAGAGGGGGAAGCGGATGCCTCTAAGCCCGGGCTGTGAGCTCCTGGAGGGTGTTGTGGGGCTGCCAAGGTTCCTCCTTGCCCTGCTGCTGTGGCAAGGCACAGTCACAGCGTCCCAGGCACAGCCTCTTACCCTGGTACACGTCCTGCAGAAACACACAGGCCCCTGTCCCTGCCCTCCAAGGCCCAGCTGCTTTCCCAGCCTCCACATTAGGTCTGGGCCTTCCCACCTGTTTCCAGCTCTTCTGGGTCCCTCGGTGACCCCAGCCAGTCCCGCTTTGGAGGAGACAAGGGCCTACCCCCAAGTATGCAGCTGAGAAACTGCGGCACGGGAGGTGCCTTGACCCTGGGCCAGGTCCCTTTTTTCCTAAATGTTTTCATGCTCCCTGCTGAGCCTGGGAGAAGTGAGGCCCTTGGCCCTGGGTCTGGTGCCCTGACCCATCCTGGTAGCTCACGTGCCCGGCAAAGCAGGCCCTGGGAGGCCTACCACGTTGCTGTTTGGCCACTTGGGGGAAGCAATTCGCAGGCAGGGTGGTCCTTCCCCAGTTGCCATCGGGACTCTTGGACAGCCAGGGCGAGGCTGGCTCCGTCACCGTCACATCTGGGTTTGCTGTTGGAGCCGAGAAGCTCAGGGGCAAGGCCCAGCTCAGGGCCCGGCTGCGGCTCGGCAGACGCCTCCGTCCTGGCTGCTCAGTGTCTCTTGGGCTGAAAAATTGGCTGCCACATGGCAGAGCCAGAACAAGCAGGAAGGACCCTGAAGACTCCAGCACCAAGGCCCGCTGGCCCCCGTCTGCGGCTGGCACCACGTGGGCACTGAGATTGAGCGGGTTTATGAGCCGCAGCCTACGTGATGCTGTGCTGGTTTCCAGCTGCCCCCGGGGCAGAAATTCCTCCCTGTGGTCGATTTTCAGGTGCCTGGGAACCTCCGCCTCCTCCCTCCGCCGTGCACACCATCTAGGAGGAAGCACCTTCCATCCTCTGACCACTTGGGTCTGCACCTCCTGGAGGTGCCTGTATGAGACCCACGGGGGTCCTTGTCATCTGGGGGGATTTGACTCCAACTGGACGGAAACCCCAGTAGCTGAGCTGACTTGGAGCTCCTGGCGAGCATTTGTGGCGAAGGATACCCTCCTTCCCTGCTTCAATCAGAGGCCTCGGCTCCACCTTGGCCCCTCCCACCTGCACAGCCAAGCCTCATAAATCGCTAGAACAAGTTTATGGGTGAGTTGGCCGCATCTCCGTCCCCTCCAGGGCAGGGCTGACCCTAAGAGGATTCTGGGGCCATCGTTTCTGTGCTGCCCAGGAATCCTCACTCTTCTTTCTGCCGGAGTAGTCGCAACCAGCAAAGCCCCCTCCCACTCCCCCAGCACTCCCCACCCACCTCCCATCCCCATGGGGGCCCTGAGACTGGAACAGGAGGTGGACGAACACAGGTGTCCCAGGGAGCTTCCCGGCATCTGAGCTTGGAGTGGGCAGCCCAGCATCTGCTGGGCACCTCCTGCCCCCAGTGCGCTGGCCCAGGGTGTCTGGGTCACCCAAACCCTGGGCAAGCGTCCTCTCTGTCAGCCCCATTGTCCCTGGTTCCATCTGTCACTGGTGGCCTCAGCCCTTAGTGACCAGTGGTCTGGGCTCATTAGTGCCGGCCCACATCTGGTGGCCAGATCACGCAGGCTGAGGGTCCCATGCAGACGTCTGCAGCGAAGGAACAGGGAGACCCTCAGATGGCAGGAGGTGCACTGTCCTTGAAAGAGTGAGAGGGTGTGGGGAGCACAGGGCCCACAGTGGCTGCAGGAGGCCTGGGAGGCTGCTCCTCTACCTCTTTGCACATCACCCCAGAAGGGCCCAAGCCCCAGCATTTTTCCTCAAAGCTCAGCCTTTATGAGTCCCTCCACCTATCTACGCACCCAGTATCCATCATTCCGGCCAACCCTTCCTCCTTTCCCTCCCTCCCCTCCTCCCTCTCTCCCTCCCTCCCTCCTGTCCTTCCTCCCTCCTTTCTCCTTCCCATCCTGCCTCCTCCCTCCCTCTTGCCCTCCCTCTCTCCTTCCCTCCTCCCTCTCTCCTTCCCTCCTCCCTCCCTCCTTCACTCCTCCCTCCCTTCCTCCTTCCCTGCTCCCTTCCTCCCTCCTTCCCTCCTCCCTCCCTCCCTCCCTCCCTCCCTCCTCCCTCCCTCCCTCCTCC
>CAUYLG010056733.1:0-23010 GCA_963573385.1 Cacajao melanocephalus | reverse complement strand
ACATGAACTGCCACTGCTGTCAATCTCATGTTTGCTGCACGGCCTCCCTTTCACTGACTCACCCTGCCACCTGCAGTATAGATAAAAGTGACAGTGTTCAGTAAATATTGTGGAAAGCAGAGCTCCGGGCCTTCACTGCCTTAACAAGTGATGGTCGCCTGGTCCCACTTTATGCACTCTTAACCTGTTTTTGTCTTATTCCTTTGTCATCACTCGACTCGGGGTACCCACCAGTGGAGTGTGGGGGCTGGCATCCTACAGAAAAATCTACAGCCAACATCACAGTGAATAGGCAATAGCTGGAAACATTCCTCTTGAAAACTGGAACAAGACAAGGATGCCCTCTTTTACCACTCCTAAAACATCACTGAAAGTCTTAGCCAAAGCAATCAAGGAAGAGAAAGAAATCAAACAGAAGGAGAGGCAATCAAACCTTTTTGCAAATGATATGATCCTATACCCTCCAAAACCCCACAGTCCCTGTTGAAAAGCTTCTGATAAATAACTGCCAAAGTTTCAGGATAAAAAATTAATGTACAAAAATTAGTAGCATTTCTATACACCAACAATATCCATGCTGAAAGCCAAATCAGGAAGGCAATCCCATTCACAGTAGCCACAAAAAGAATAAAATATCTAGGAATACAGCTATCCAGGAGATGAAAACTCTCTACAACAGGTTATAAGATGCTGCTGAAAAAAAAAAATCAGAGATGATATAAATAAATGGAAATATTCCATGCTTATTGATAGGAAGAATTAATATTGCTAAAATGCTCCAACTAACCAAAGCAATTTAGATTCAATGTTATTCCTATCAAACTACCAATGACATTGTTCACCAAATTAGATAAAACTATTTTAAAATTCATGTGGAACCAATAAAGATTCTGCATAGCCAAGCAAAAAGAATTAAGTTTGGAGGCATCATATTAACCAACTTCAAACTATACTACAAAGCTATGTAACCAAAACAGTATGGTACTGGTACAAAAACAGACACATAGACTGATAAAGCAGAATGGAAAGCCCAGAAATAATGCCACACACCTACAACCATCTGATCTTCGAAAAAATCAATAAAAACAAGCAATGACGAAAGGACTCCCTATTTGATAATGGTGCTAGGATAACAGGCTAGCCATATGCAGAAGATTGAAACTGGAGTCTTTCTTTACACCATATACAAATATAAATTTAAGATGAATTAAAGACTTAAATGTAAAACCTAAAGATATAAAAACCCTGGAAGATAACCTAGGAAATACCATTCTGGACATAAGACCTGGCAAGTATTTCATGATGAAGATGCCCAAAGCGATTGCAACAAAAGAAAAAATTGACAAACGGGACCTAATTAAACTAAAGAACTTCTGCACAGCAAAAGAAACTAACAGAATAAACGGACAACCTACAAAGTGAGAGAAAATATCTGCAAACTATGCATCTAACTAGGGTCTAATATCTAGAATCTGTAAGAAAATTAACAAGCAAAAAAAAAACAAACAAAAATGAAACATTAAAAAGTGGGCAAAGGACATGAACAGACACTTTTCAAAAGATATACAGCCAACAAACATGAAGAAAATAAACACTATCACTAAAGAAATGCAAATTAAAACCACGATGAGATACCATCTTATACCAGTCAGAATGGCTATTACTAAAAACTTAGAAAATAGCCCGGGCATTGTGGTTCATGCCTGTAATCCCAGCAGTTCAGGAAGTTGAGGCAGGAGGATTATTTTAGCCCAAGAGTTCGAGACCAGCTTGGGCAATATAACCACCGTCTGCACAGAACAATCAAAAAATTCTCCGGGCCTGTTAGCTCACGCCCATAGTCCCAGCTACTTGTGAGGCTGAGGTGGGATGACTGCTTGAGTCCAGGAGGCAGAGGCTGCAGTAAGCCAAGATTGTGCCACTACACTCCAGTCTGGGTAACAGAGCAAGACACTGCCTCAAAAAAAGTAATAAAGTGAAAAAAACAAAACAAAACAAAATACACATGCTGGTGAGGTTGTGGAGAAACGGCTTGCAACAAAAGAAAAAATTAACAAATGGGACCTAATTAAACTAAAAAATTTCTGCACAGCAAAAGAAACTAACAGAGTAAATGGACAACCTACAAGGTGAGAAAAAATATCTGCAAACTATGCATCTAACAAGGGTCTAATATCCCTAATGCTATACACTGCTGGTGGGAATTTAATTCACTCATTTGGAAAGCAGTGTGGCGATTTCACAAAGAAACTAAAACAGAACTACCATTCAACCCAGCAATCCCATCACTGAGTATATAGTCAAACAGAAATAGAAATTATTCTACCAAAAAGAAATATGCACACATAGGTCCACTGCAGCGTATATACCCCATTTTCTTTATCCAGTCTACTGCTGATGGGCATTTAGGTCAATTCCATGTGCTTGGTATTGTGTACATGTACCCCTGAACCTAAAATAAACATTTACAAAACAAGCAAAACATATATACAATAAAGTAAAACACATATAAAGAAATCTGTGTCTTAAATCTTATGTGAAAAGTCTCTGGCCAGGCACGGTGGCTCACGCTTGTAATCCCAGCACTTTGCGAGTCCAAGGCAAGCGGATCACTTGAGGTCAGGAGTTGGAAACCAGTCTGGCCAACACAGTGAAACCCCATCTCTACTAAAAATGCAAAACAATTAGCCAGGCGTGGTGGCATGCACCCGTAATCCCAGCTACTTCGGAGGCCGAGGCAGGAGAACTGCTTGAACCGGGAGGTGGAGGTTGCAGTGAGCCAAGATCGCACCACTGCACTTCCCCCTGGGTGACAGAGTAAGGTTCCATCTCAAAAAAAAAAAAAAAAGTCTCTTAAGGGCACATCAGCAAGTTGAGTAACATTGATGAGGTGAACAAATGTCTAGAAACACACAGTGTACCAAGACTGAGTCATGAAGAATTAGAAAACATTAAACAGACTTAGTTATATGACTTTTATGTAGTAATAAGAACCCCTAAATTATAAAAACCCAAGACCCGTTTTACTGACATCTATGCAACATTAAAAAAAATTAACACCAAGCCTCTCCAAACTCTGACAAAAAAAAAAAAAAAAAAATGAAGAGAAAGGGATACTTCCAAACTCATTCTATGAGGCCAAAAAAATTACACTTACACTAAAGATGCACAAAGACAGTACAAGAAAACAAGCCGCAGACAAATCTTCTTTATAACTACTAATGCAGAAATTCTCACTCAAGTACTAACAAACCCTATTTAGCAGCATAAAAGGATTACATACCAAAACCAAGTGAGATTTATCCCTAAAAGGAAAGAATGGCTCAATATATGAAAATCAATCAATGCAATACATGACATTAGCAAAATGACTGAAATATCATAACCATTGCAACTGATGCAGAAAAAGTATTTGGCAAGTTATTAAGACCCATTCATGATAAAAACACAACAAACTAGGACTAAAAGGAAACTATAATATAAGAAAGGTTATATATGAAAAACCAACACTAACATCATAATCAATGGCGAAATACCAAAACAAACAAATCCCTTTCCTCCCAAGATCAGGAAAGAGCTCTAGAGAATACCTGCTTTTATCACTCCATTCAACACAGTATTGGAAATCCTAGTCACAGTGACCAGGCAAAGTTGTTTTACAGAGTTAGCATTAATGTGGCAAATGCAGATAACAGAAAATAGAGACTGATCCAATCTAACAAATTCTTCATCCTGCAAGAAACAAACTGATGTTTTGGTGAATTTCTGTAATTCACCAATTTATATACTACACTTTTGTGTGTGGAAATGTATTCACTTTCTCTAACTATAAAGGAAGAGAGATTTTTCCTATTTCTCTTCCCTCGAAGCATTCCTGATTAAAAGTCCTAGGATTTCATTTGAAATTGCCCAAGAAAAGAGAACTCAAAAAGTTACTACATATGCTCATGGGAATGAAAATAAAATATATATTTAAAAAAACGCTTCTAAACATTGGCTTCGGCAAAGAATTCACGACTCGAAAGCACATGCAACAAAAGCAAAAACAAATGGCACCTAATTAAATTTAAAAGCCTCTGCACAGCAGAAGAATTAACAGCAAACAGACAACCCACAGAGTGGGAGACAATCTTCCCAAACTATGCATCCTAAAAGGGACTAATATCCAGAAATTACAAAAAACTCAAATCAGCAAAAAAAGAAAAAATTCCCATCAAAAAAGTAGGCAAAGGACATGAATAGACAATTTTCAAAAGAAGATATACAAATGGCCAACAAAGACAAAAAATGCTCAACATTACTAATTATCAGGGAAATGCAAATTAAAACCACAATGAGATACCACCATACTCCTGTAAGAATGGCCTTAATAAAAAAATATAATAGATGTTGGTGTGAAAGTGGTGAAAAAGAAACACTTCTACACTGTTGATGGGAATGTAAACTAGTACAACCACTATGGAAAACAGTATGAAGATCCCTTAAAGAACTAAAAGTAGAACTACCATTCAGTCCAGCAATCCCACTACTGGGTATCTATCCAAAGGAAAAGAAGTCATATGAAAAAACACTTGCACACGCATGTTTATAGCAGCACAATTAGCAAATGCAAAAATACAGAACAAACCTAAAATGCCCATCAACCAATGAGTGGATAAAGAAAATGTGGTGGAATACTACTCAGCCATAAAAAGGGATGAAACAGTGGGCTTTGCCGCAACCTGGATGGAGCTGAAGGCCATTACTCTAAGTGAGGTAACTCAGGAATGAAAAACCAAATATGACACACTCTTGCTTTCAAGTGGGAGCTAAGCTATGAGGACAAAGGCGTGAGAATTATATACTGGACCCTGGCGATTTGGGAGCAAGGGTGGGAGGGGGTGAGGGACAAAAGACCACATACGGGTACAGCATACACTGCTCAGGTGACAGGCACCAAAATCTCAGAAATCACCACTAAAGAGCTTATCCATGTAAACAAAAACCACTTGCTACCCAAAATGTATTGATATAAAATTTAAAAAATTTTTATTTTTAAAAAGCTATCTATAGGTCGGTATTTTAAATCCACTTCTTTGCCTCTTTGTAAATATTTTATCTTTAAAGCTCTATTGATGAAATACATTTTATGTTTACCCAAGGCACCAGTAAGTGAACAGGTCTTTGCAAGAAGACAGCCCAGGGAGAAGCAGAGCTAACTGGAACACAGGCATGTTTGACTCACACGTCAGGTAAGACCATCTCTCGAAGAGGAGATGTCTGGTCCCCGTTCTCCTCGTTGGGAGTTCTCAGTGACCACCTTTCCCAGTGCACTGCACTGTGGCCCACCGTGTGCCTAAGGTGTACTTTGCTCAGCAGGTTTTTGTGTCATCTTCCTGGGAAGAAATTTTGTTCTTTAAGGTTGTTTTTTCTCTTCACAAGTGTGAAAGAATCCAGAGGGCAGGAATCATTTCTGTCTTTCCCTCAAAACACCAGCATTTGATTGGATGACACTAATGTCTCTCACAGGAATAAAAACTGGGGTTGAGCCTGCAAGCCCAGCTCCAGTGAAAATTCACACCTGAAGAGAGTGAAACAGGAGACTCTGAAAGCAGTGAGGAACAGACTGCAGACACTCAAAGGAGAAATGACTGATGCCTCTGTCCAGGAGCTGAGGAAGAGGGCTTCCTCCCAATCACAGGATCGAGCAGACCCCATCTGCTTTCTGCACACCCTGCCTGCCACCCTGCTTTCCCTGCCTCCACCTGACTTGAAATTGGCTGAAGGCTACACATAAATGCATCTTCTCCACTCCCCATCTCACACGAAAAACCATTCCTAAGTGGGTGTGGGTTCCTGGCACGCTGCACACACCCATACAAGCGGCTGACTGGCTGGGGAGTCCTCACCCTTTGCTTCCTTCCCTTCTGCCATCACCTGGGGGCTGGTCCCTGGCTTAGGACGCACCAATTAACCCCACAATGAGGCAGAAGGAAGTTGGGAATTTCACATTTTCTTGTTCCAGAATCCCTTTAATGTAATGCTTCCGAATTTGTTATTTTTGGCCTGGGGGAAAAAAATTATATATATACATATCTATATTTGGGTCTTAGAGAAAAAGGGATTTTGTTTTGTTTTATAAAATGGGCTGTGGAGTTTTAAATGCTATAGCCCAGGCCTGCCACACTGGAGGCGCCATATAAGGGGAGGGGCTGTCCCACCAGGCTTGGGGCGCTTCTCCCCACTCCAGGGACTCCCTTTGCTCTGGCTCCTCCCCCTTTTCTAATGAAATTTAAATGCTGTAACTTTTTGGAACCTCAATTTCTTCGTGTTTCTGGGGGGTAGGTTTGAGGCTCCAGGCCATTTTTCACCCCGTGGAGAAAATAAGATGAGGGAGAAAGGAAAAGGGGAGGAAAGGTCTGCTCTCCCACCTTCAGCTTCAGCTTCTTAAAAATGGGCCCCTGTGGAATAAATCTGCCAGTTTTTATTAAAAAAAAAAAAAAACAGATTGAGGAGAGAAAATCTGACTGTCCAAGACATTAGCTTCTTAAATGAAGGGCACAGCAGCTCCAAGGCATCCAGGTGATCCCCAGTGAGGCTCCACTCCCATCACCCAGCCTGTCCTCGGAGATGACGCAAGGTCTTACTTCACTGGATGCCTCATGAGTAAGTCATGGCCACTGTGGGCACGCGGGTCATGGCCAGGCAGTTCTGAAGCCCAGGACCATGAAAAGACAGAAGGGTGGCTTGGCTACATCACCGTGTAAAAACAACCCTCAACCCAAAGACATTCTGATAAAGTATCTGCACTTAGTGAAGACAAAAGGAAGAGAGGCAACTAGATCACTTTACAGCGGAAGAGTGGGAGATGATTCTCCCTTCCCCATCACGTGCAATGTTCACAACCAAAACACAGGTCTTAAAAAGTGACATCCTGGAGTCAAAGAAGACCACAAAAAAAGAATTAAAAAAAAAAAAAGTGACATCCACGGCTGGGCACGGTGGCTCATGCCTGTTATCCCAGCACCTTGGGAGGCCGAGGTGGGCGGATCATGAGGTCAGGAGTTCGAGACCAGCCTGGCCAACATAGTGAAACACTGTCTCTACAAAAAACAAAAATTAGCTGGGCGTGTTGGCACACACCTGTAGTCCCAGCTACTCGGGAGGCTGAGGCAGGAGAATCACTTGAACCTGGGAGGCGGAGGTTGTGGTGAGCCGAGATCGCGCCACTGCACTTCAGCCTAAGCAACAGAGTGAGATGATGTCTCAAAAAAAAAAAAAAAAATGACATCCACTACTTAGTGAAAAAATATTAAAACTATGTGTGTGTTTGAAATGTACAATAAAGGACAAATAGTGGCTAACATGAATTAATGAAGTCTAACTCAAATGCAACTCTTGTCAGTGACTCACGAGAAAATACAGGTTTAACCAACCACAAACTTCCAATTAATCTGATTACATAACAAGAAAACACCCAAGGAATAGTCCAAATAAGAGGAGCATGTAACTGCAACCAATTGTTTAATTTGGTTTCTTTTTCTCAACCACTCTACAAAAGCCTTTCATCAAGCCCTCGGGTGGACCTTCAAATCACAAACCACGGCTGGGTGCTCCCGATTCAGGAATCACGGTGTTCAAATAAACTCTTTACAATTTAACGGTGCCTCTGTTTAATTTTTAACAGGAGTAGGGAGGAACTGGGAAACCCAGGAGCCACAAGCTCCTCCTGCATGAACACCCCTTCCCCAGCAAGTAGGGACTCTCCCGATGACCCTTCCATCGTCCCTGCAGGATGCCCGGCTCCCAACTGCAGACCCAGTCCCCACCCTATAGCCAGAGGGTACTGAGGGCCAGGCTGCACCAGCCAGGACAAGGGGCTGCAGACTCCGGAGCTGACTGCAGGGCGACCTGGGTCCTGCTGCAGCTGTTTCTAGCAGGTTTTACCCACACCTCACCCACTTCTTGGAAGGCTGGGCCCTGCACACTTCTGGCTCCTGGGGTATCCTAAATTACTTCCTAGGGATCTATCAGTACCTGCAAGTCACAAGGTGACAGAGACTGCAGCAGAGTCCGCTGGGGCCTCCTAGAGCCCAGAAAACAGCCATGGAGATCACACCACAAGCTCACTGGGTAGGCACAAAGACACTGCCCAGACAGATTGTAAGGCCACCTCCTCTTGACTGTGCAGCTCACTGGACACCCCAACTCAGTGCCCCTGATTGTACAGGACTCCCAGCCCTGTCCCCTCCATCTGTGCATGACAGGGGATGCTACCAACCACGTGACTAAATTAGGTCAGAATCACAGGTTTTTGGCTACAGCCCTATTCAGGCACAGCTTCACCCAGAGCGCTGGGGGAAGGGCCCCACCTGGGGGACATTTGCAGGAAAGCCAAATGTGGTCTTGGCTTTCCAGTGGGCCTTGTCGTCCTCCTGCAGTCCTTAAACTCTTCCCGCTTCTTCCTCCTGACCACAGGATCACAAATGTGCAAGAGGAGGCACAGACTCCGTGACCCACGAAAAGGAGGGTTGCCCAGACCAGGCTTTGTAATCTGGGAGGAGGCTGTTGGCCCATAGCCACGGCTTCCTCAAACCCTATTCCTCAATCTACTCATATCCAGCCAAAATAAATAAATAAATAAAAACACACCGACAACTAAATTTGTCAAATACATGGAAAAACTACAGTTATGTGGCAGCAACAGTCTATACAGAAATTAAAAGAGGAAAAGCAAACATTTAAACTGGCACAGAAGAGGATCCTGCTTTACTCACAGTTCACAATGAAACGTTAAATATATTCCAAGCCTGGGAGCCAGACTCTGACTCCTGAAATACAGCTCCAGTGGGGATCCGTCCCTGGTGATGAGGCAGGGGGACCACAAGAGTTAACTCTGTGAGCTCAACATGGCCTCTTGCCTATCAGGTTCTTATGTGAGAAAATAAAGCCCCAAAGAAAAGACTGAGAAGTTCAACAGTTCTAAAATTAAGAACTGTCCATCAGCTTGTAGAATGCAGTGAAAAACAAAATGCAACCTGGAAGAAAACATTTATAGTCTTTACAAATGAATACAGATTAGTGTTTGGAGTATGTTTTACAAAATATGTACATACACAAAGAACTAAAGCAATGAATATGCAAACAGGTAAAATGTGAGAAAAATGATGAAAAACTATTTCAAAGAAGACAAAAGACCACACACACAAAAATGCTCAAAGCTCATGGTAATCAGTAAAAAGCAACATAAAATCACACAGAAATAAACAAGAACAAGTTTTTTTTTAAAGATAAGGTATCTCTGTCACCCAGG
The DNA here is from genome assembly GCA_963573385.1 of Cacajao melanocephalus. Classification (NCBI taxonomy): domain Eukaryota; kingdom Metazoa; phylum Chordata; class Mammalia; order Primates; family Pitheciidae; genus Cacajao; species Cacajao melanocephalus. The sequence goes on along the minus strand of CAUYLG010056733.1, from coordinate 13,718 downwards.
ATGGAGTGCAGTGGCTCCGTTAAAGCTCGCTGTAACCTCAAAGTCCTAGATTCCAGCAATCCTCCCGCCTCAGCCACCCCAGCAGCTAGCCACGTGCCGCCATGCCAAACTATTTTTTTGTAGAGATGGGGGTCTTGCTCTGTTGCCAGGCTGGTATCAAACTCCTGGCCTGAAGTGATCCTCCTACCTCAGTCTCCCAAAGCACCGAGATGACAGGTGTGAGCCACCCCACCTAGCCTGAATAAATACTGAAAAGGAGGAAAAGCACAGTCATGAATAGGAAAGCAGCGAATCCACACATTCCAATGGCTGTTCCTAGTAAATGTGAATTTATCCATCATCTACAACCCAGCAATTTTTTCCCAATAAGTAATAAATTTATAAACTGTTAGCACTTGGGGACAAAACCAAGAATAACATTAACCACATCAAAAACAAGCTTGAAACAACTCAAATCCTGTAAGCAACAGAATGGGTGAGTAAATTGGTTGCCAACCCCACTACCGCCACCCTCAGAAAGCAGCACGTGTGCAACAGATTGAGGGAAAGAAAACACAAAATACAAAGAATAAAAAAAAGAGGCCAGGGGTGGTGGCTCACACCTATAATCCCAGCACTTTGGGAGGCCAAGCCGGTGGATCACTTGAGGTCAGGAGTTTGAGACCAGCGTACCAACATGGTGAAACCCCCAAAACTTAGCCAGACATGGTGGCGGGTACCTGTAATCTATGCTACTCGGAGGCTGAAGCAGGAGAATTGTTTGAACCCAGGAGGTGCAGGTTGCAGTGAGCCAAGATCACACCACTGCCGTCCAGCTCGGGCAACAGAGCGACTCCCTCTCAAAAAAAAAAAAAAAAAAGAATCAGGACTGTGATCACCTCCATGGGCAGAAGACAGATGAGATCAGGGAGACACAGCAGAACTGCCCAAGCCTCTTTCTTCCCCTGGGTGGTAAATCCATGACTGTTTATATTCTTACTATTTGAATTTAGCAAAAAATAACTTAGTTCACGAATTATCTTTGCTTTTTCAGATCACATCTATTAACCTGGATTTTCAAACAAGAAAATACGAATCTTATATTCAAATCATGGAATCAAATTCTTAAACACTTGGGCAAACTAGTTATACGGTAGCAAGATTTCATAAAAACAAAAAGCAGCAGCTCAGAAAACCAGCCTGCTTCACGCACAGTCCACAAGGAACTCGATACTCACAGGCTTAGGGATCACCGTCACTGTGACGAGGTGGCCCAGGGTGGCTCGCTCCTAAGGAGTGAATGAGGAGCCAAGACATTTCATTCTGGGAGCTCCACACTCCTGACTGCCCCCCTCACAGGGTGAAAACTCTCCGTCCTCCAGTGATCAGTCACTGGGAGTCAGTTTGAGGTTCTGACATGTGATGTCTCTTCTTCTGACACCAAATGTGTGGTTTGCTGAACACCAACCAATTTGCCAACACACCTGAATGCACAACTCAATTCAGAACCACTGGGGTCAGAGCAGACTCCACGTTTGGGGCTCAGTACCACAACACTGCCCCCACTACAGATGCTCATCCCAAGCCCCGGGGCCGTCTATACTTCTGAGTGACTACCTCTGAACTAGACTCCATAAACCCCTCCTCAAGCTTAATAATTTGACAGAACTACTCACAGAACTCAGCAAATCACTTTATGTTTACCAGTTTATTATAAAGGATACAACTCAGAAACAGCCAAAGGGAAAAAATGTATAGGGTGAGCAAAGAGGCAGGGAAAGGCAGGGTGGGCAGGTAACCCTGGTAAACGGCTGTGATTAAAGAAATCCTCCATCATTTGCGGGTATCAAGAGCAGCTTACTGCAAAGAAACTTCCTTTTCATTGTGACTTAGAGGATGCTTCCTTTTTCACTTCTCACAAAGCCAGACACAAACTCTGCAAATTCTCGTTTTTTTTTCCCTCTTAAACAATTAGATGAGCACTTTTCTCTTCAGTAGTCGGAACAAAATATCTGTTATTCAACTTTGCTTAAGTTTCTCTCCTTCCCCTAGGCCCCCGAACTCTAACTCACACTCAGCCTCAGCCAACATATGACCCCCTTTTATACCTTTCCTAAGAACAGGGCCATTTCAAAGTGAAACAGTCCCTGATCCAGGATCTGATTTTGCCACCTCCAACTTGCTCTCTCCCTCCCAGCTCCTTCTAATCATGTTTGCTCCTCCCTGTGAAAGAAAGCCCTTTTCTGCCTAACCTTTGAGACGCTTATAGATCTTACATTTGGTCCATTCCTACTGCAATACTCCTTTAGAATAAAGTTACTTTTAACCTAAATTTGAAATTATTTGATAAATAATAATAATGTTGTAAACTGGAGAAGGGAAGCTGGAGTGTGTGTGTGTGTGAGGAAGGAACTGGAAATTTGGAATTTTACTGCAATAGTCCCGGGACAATACCAATGACACCCTTAGAGCATCACAATCCTCCTCCTATCCCAAGACCAGCCACATCAGCCTGTGGACCCTCAGCTCTCCGGGGCCTTGTAGCTTCTGTTAGTAAAAAGGGCTCCTTTCACAGCTGGTGTGAGCAGGACAGGCTCCCCAGTAAGAACTAACAGGGTCTCCAATAGCCTCCTCCTCCAGGCTCAAGGTTGGCCTTAGCTATAAGTCACTAGGCTCATGTTCCTGCTTTCCAGTCAAGGTTATTTTTTTAAACCATAATAATTATATTTAATATATTATTAAATCAATATTTATTATTTTAAAAGAGTAATTATGAGCCGGGCACAGTGGCTCACTCCTGTAATCCTAGCACTATGGGAGGCCGAGGTGGGTGGATCACAAGGTCAGGAGTTCGATCCCAGCCAGACCAACATGGTGAAACCCCGCCTCTACTAAAAATATAAAAATTAGCTGGGCATGGTAGCAGACACCTGCAATCCCAGCTACTCAGGAGGTGAGGCAGGAGAATCGCTTGAACCCAGGAAGCAGAGGTTGAAGTGAGCCAAGATCACTCCTCTACACAGCAAGACTCCATCTCAAAAAAAAAAAAAAAGTTATCATTTAAAATAATTGGTATTATTCTATTATTACTATTGTTACTGTTATTTTTTTTTTAAGCGGAGTTTCACTCTTGTTGCCCAGGCTGGAGTGCAATGGCACAATCTCAGCTCACCGGAACCTCTGCCTCCCGGGTTCAAGCTATTCTCCTGCCTCAGCCTCCTGAGTAGCTGGGATGACAGGCCTGCACCACCACGCCCGGCTAATTTCCTATTTTTAGTAGAGACAGGGTTTCTCCATGGTGGTCAGGCTGGTCTCGAACTCTGGAACTCCCGAACTCATGTGATCCGCCCGCCTCAGCCTCCCAAAGTGCTGGGATTACAGGTGTGAGCCACCATGCCCAGCCTATTACTATTATTGAGACAGGGTTTCACTATCACCTAGACTGGATTGCAGTGGTGCAATCATGGCTCACGGCAACCTCAACCTCCTGCACCCAAGCAATCCTCCCACCTCAGCCTTCCAAGTACCTGGGACTACACGCATATGCCACCAAACTTGGCTTCTTTTCTACTTTCTGTGGAGCTGGAATCTTGCTATGTTGCCTACGCTGGTCTCAAACTCCTGGACTCAAGTGAGCTCTGCCTCAGCCTCCCAAAGTGGTAGGATTATAGGCATGAGCAACCACACCCAGCCCCTATTTTATTCATTTTATTTTATTGAGACAAGAGTCTTTGTCACCCAGGCTGGACTGCAGTGTCACAATCTCACTGCACCCTCCGCCTCCAAGGTTCAAGTGATTCTCCTGCCTCAGACTCCCAAGTAGCTGGGATTACAGGTGTGTACCTTCACACTGGGCTAATTTTTGTATTTTAAGTAGAAATGGGGTTTCACCATGTTGGCCAGGCTGGTCTCGAACTCCTGACAAGTGATCTGCCCACCTTGGCCTCCCAAAGTGCTGGGATTACAGGCATGACCTACTGCGCCCAGCTCCCACTTTTAAATGAAAACATAATCAGCAAAATCACTCAAATTCAGCTTTTAATGTTTATAGGAGTGAATAAAATTGTAAGGCACTTACATTTCATAACTCAACACGAAAAGCAGAAATATTCCTTTCATACAATAAACATGTCACTTAATTATTTCCATAACAAATTGTTTCATAAGGAAATTATTTCTATGTTAACACATCTAAAAATGCCAAGTCCCACGTACGGAATTTACCATTAAACTTGGATATCCAGATAACAGGAAACAGAACAGTCATCCATTGTCACAAAATCTCCGCTCTGCACAAAGGTGGAACTGATGTTTTAGTGAGTCTTTGTTACTAATTTATCTACTATACTTTCTTGTGAAGATGTATTTTTCTGCACCCATAATGGAAGACAGTGTCCCTCTTTTTCCCTGGTAGCATTCCCAAAGCTAAGCCTTGGAATTTGGGTTGAAACCACCCCCAGAAAAGAACCAACCTGTGAAACTTACTACACTCCCTCTGGGGAAGAAAAAAATATAAGAATTTTTAACAAATGAAATAGTTATCTAATATTTTTCTGATATACACCTCTTTCTTGCCCTTTTGAAAATATTTTCTCATCTCTCAAGTTGTACAGATAAAACATATTTTTCAATCAATGAAAAACTTAAAATGAGTGAGCAAACATTTTCAAGCTGACAAGCACAAGGAATAGCAGTACTGCTGAACACGGACACATCTGACTCAGCGCCACGTCAGGCCATCTAATCCCCTTAATCCTCCCACCCCCACCCTGCTCGCTGAGGTACTCAGTGCCCGCTCTCCCCCAAACAACTGCACTGTGCCCCAAATGCACTTTGCTTTTCAGGTTCCTGCCTCACTGGGTGGGGGGGGGCGTTCCTTGTACTTCTGAATAGCTGTCTTCTTCACAAGTATGAGAGAATGCAGAGGGCAGAAATTCTTTCTTCCCTCAATGCCGGTATCTGATTGCCTGACCAGCATTTTGTCTCTAAGGAGAGGTAACTGGGGTGAGAGAAACAAAACATAAGTTCCAATTGTAGCAGGACAAGCCGCAGGCGAAACCTCCCAGACACCAGATTTAAAGAAGGAAGTGGCTTTATTCGGACGGGAGCATCAGCAGACTTGCGGCTCAAGAACCGAGCTCCCCAACAGAGAAAATCCTAGCCCTTTTAAAGGCTTACCGTTCTAGAATGTACGTGTGGGAGGGTCATGATGGATGAAGTAGGCGGGGGTACGTGGCCAGGTGGGGGTTTGAGCAAGACTGAGCGAGAAGAACGGAGGGCGATTCTCCACATTATGCCTGCGATCTACAGAGGAGTGTGATTAAGGGTGGGGGGTTTAACCTTTAACCTCCAGGCCTCATCAGCAGCGCCAGCCGACCTGGCCACTGACCTCCTCCTCCTCTGAGACAAGAGACAGCAAAGAGGGGTCTCTTCCTTCACAATGGGTTAGCTTTTTAGAGGAAGAGAAGAGTATACCAGGAGACTCCTCTCATCCCAGGGGATTCATTCCATCCAGCTGCTCCTCTGAGAGGCTCCACCCCTAAACCTTACCTTGTCTTCTGGGAGAAGAGGACCCAAGGGCTGACATTCACTATTTATGACACTCCCAGAGACATGGCCACTGTGGGCACATTAGGTCATTCTCAAACAGTTTTGAACCCAGGACCCAGAAAAAGCAGGAGGGTGTCTGAGGACACATCGCCATGTAAAGGTTCCAAAGGGAAACCTCCATTCAAAGACTTTCTGCTGAAGTGTGTGAGCCTGGGGAAAACAAGGAGAGGCACAAAGAAGTTTCTGTAGCGGACGAGGTCAGGTGATTACGCTCTGCTTTCCTCTCAGGTGAAATGTTCACAAAAAGCTCCTCACTGCTCAGCGAAAACATGATAAACAATTAAAATACTGCATCTGTTTCAAATGTACAATAAAGAACAAATAGTTAATCATGTAAATTGGAGAGGGGAGGCTGGAGTTTGAGAGTGTGAGGAAGAAACTGGAAATCGGGAATTTTACTCAAGTTTTAGAAGCGTTAGGCTGGGGAGATAGGTCATGGATTTGGAATTTTACTCAAGTTTTAGAAGCGTTAGGCTGGGGAGATAGATAGGGTCACGGATTTGGACCCTGCTTGCCATCCATCGAGAAATGCAGGGGAACCAGCACCCCTGCGGAAATCACTCAATAGGAAGACATCAGACTGAAGTGACGTGGTGCCGAGTTCCTCACCAAGAAAACCTAAATGTACCTCAGGGCTTTCTTGTGAAGTAATAACTTGAACGCAAAGAAAACTTAACCAACCCCGAATCATCAATTTACCTCTGATTACATAACCGGGAACCGACCACCTAAACACTCCGAGTAACAGAACTACATAATTAAAGCTGATCAATTATTAAATTGGGGTTGCTTTGGGCTGGGTGGGGTAATCCCAGCACACTGCGCGGCTGAGGCGGGCGCGTAAGACCAGGAGTTCAAGACCAGCCTGGGCAACATCGGGAGCCCCCCCATCACTGAAAGAAAGAATAAATTGGGTCTGCTTCCTTACGCACTTCAGAAAAGCCTTTCCATCAAGCCCGTCCGGTGGCCCACAAACCAAACACCGTGGCTGGGGGCTCCCCTCCGCATGAGTCGCTGTTTGCGCAAACCAACGCTTTCATGAAACCTGAGCTTAATTTTCACCAGGACTAAAGGGGCTGGAAACGCCAGCGGCAGGCGCGAGCCCGGAGCCCGGAGCCCGCAGCCCGGAGCCCCCTCGGCTCTCACTGCAGGACCCCGGGGAGCCGCGCGGCGGCGGGCTCCGAGCAGGACGGAAGCCGCCTGCAGACCCGGGACGCGAGCCCGGGGTGCCCCTGCCCGCCCAGCCCTGCTCGGCACCGAGGGCACCGAGGGCCGCGCCGCGTGCGCAGACACCCGGTCCGCCCTCGGGAGCCGCCCGCGGGGAGCCCGCGTCCGCCCGCCAAGCCCCGCCCCTTCTCCAGACCCCCGGCGGCGCGACTCACCATTTCCCGGCTTCCGGGCGCCCCCAGCACACGCAGGGCCCAGCAGGACCCGGGCTGCGGCCGCGCGTCCTGAGCCCCAGGCAGCGGCGACTCCGACCCACGCGCGTGCGGACGCGAGAGACACAGGCCCGGCGGACCCGGACGCCGCCTCGGCTTTTCTGGCGGAGCGCCTCATTAGGCAGTCCCCGCCCCGGCCCCCCTGATTGGATAGGGCTTCGGGCCCCGCCCCCTCGGGCCCTGAGTGACAGGTGACACGCTCCCACGCGTGTCTAAATGAGGCAGCGTGTTGGCTCCGGCTCTTCTCTGGGGGGACTTCCTCTCCGGGTTGGGCCCTAGCCTTGCCTAACGGACATTCATTTATATGCTCTTAACCTTGCATGTAACGTTGCAATCCTTTGTGAATAATATATATGATATTTAAAATAGGAAACAATATAATAACTCTTTCAAAATTTCAGACTTACTACCTTTCTTGGCCTCTGGTCTTCCGGGGAAGCAGTCCGAGCACGCTGGGGTTTGAAAAGGGAAGCAAGCCTCTAAGGCAGCAACTTCCAAAGAAATCACCTGCGAGCCACAGGTGTCATTTAAAAATTCCTAGCAGCAACAGAAAAGAGAAGTAAACAGGTAAAATTGATTATAATAAATTAACTCAATATATCAAAAACATTATAATTTAAATATATGATCAATATAATATTAATGAAGAATTTTTTGTTCTTTGTTTGTTTTTTGGTACTAAATCTTTCAAAGTCACTGTTTTAAACTTCCAGCACATACCAATTCGGACCAGCCACATTCTAAGTGCTAAGTAGATCCCTGTGGGTAATGGCTCCCACGCAGCAGAGCAGTTTTAAGGGCTCTGACTCCCCTGACCTCAGGGAGGTGAAGGGCCCAAACCCCTCTTTTCTGCTAGAGGTGAAGGAATGCCCTGCCAACATCTCTCCTTGGACCCAAGTGTGGCAGAGACAGTGCCCAGAGAGAGAAGTAGGCTGCAATAAAGAAGCATCTAAGAGGCCAGGTGCGGTGGCTCACACCTGTAATCCCAGCACTTTGGGAGGCCGAGGCAGGTGGATCACCTGAGGTCAGGAGTTCAAGACCAGCCTGACCAATATGGAGAAACCCCTTCTCTACTGAAAATACAAAAATTAGTCGGGCGTGGTGGCGCACATCTGTAATCCCAGCTACTCGGGAGGCTGAGAGAGGAAAATCGCTTGAACCCAGGAGGCAGAGTTTGCAGTGAGCCGAGATCACACCACTGCACTCCAACCTGGGCAACAAGCTCAAACCTCCATCTCAAAAAAAAAAGTATCTAGAGGGAGTCTATTACTTCCCACCTGCTCTTGCCAGGGGCCCAGGCTCTTCTAAAGATAAGACAGTGGAAAAAAGATGAGGGGCCCCAGGAGGAGAAAACCCATGTCTTCAGATTTGTCCATAGCCTTAACCTCAGAGTTTAGATGTGGAGGGAATACTTTAAAGACAAACTTTTCATTTTGCAATTTGGCTTTGGCCCTCATGGTCAGGCTGTGGTTTTCTGTTTCCTCCTGTGGTGTGGAATTTAAGGGTGTGAGATTAAGCACCAATCACACGCATGCATGTCTACATGCACTTCTGGTTAGACAGTGTTAGCCCAACGCTCTCTAACCAGAGATCCAACTTTACATAAAGGGAAAAGGAAATCAGTACATAGAGGGTGCCTTCTGTTTGACTGGTAACTTGTAATCTGAATCCTGGCATCCTGTCTGCGCTAGGTGTATGTATTAGCTATTGCTTCATAGTAAAACTCCCCAAAACTTATTAGATTGAGCTGGTCCACCTTTTAGGCTGTGCTCAGATGAGCCATTCTTTTGGTCTCAGTGGGCCCTTTCAGGCATGTGTGGTCGGCTTCCAGTTGACTAGGCAATGCTGCTTCTGAGGGTGAGCTGCCTGTCAACTGTGGCACCTTGGTTTTCCTCCTTGTAATATCTCATCCTCTAGCAGGCTCACGTGGGCTTGTTACTGTGGAGACGCCAGGGTTCCGAAATAAAACGCAGAAGCACTGAAGAGCTCTTGTGCCTAGGCCCCAAACTGGCACACAGTCATGTTCACAGCTTTCTATTGGCCAGAGCAAGTAAGGCCAATGAGATTCAAGGTTTGGGAAACAGATTCTGCCTCTCAATGAAAGCAGCTATAAAAGCACATCACAAAGGGCATAAGATGAATTGGTGTCATTTTTGCAATCAGTATCATACCTTTTCTTGCAGACGAGGTTTATGTAACTTTCCAAGACAAGGAACTTGTCCAAAGTCTCACAGCTACTAAGAGGCTGGGCTGGGACTCAGGATTAACTTTTCCTGACTCCAAAGCTCATGCACCTCTGTAAACCACACGAATCAAGCAGCTTCTCCAAACCTTTAAAGTCTTGGAAAGTAACTCGTCTGCAATAGAAGCAGGAATCCTGTGAGATTCTGATCCATCCAGAACTCTTTGCCATTTGGAACAACTGCCTCCAGAGAATGCTTCTGAAGCATCTTGGGAGAACTTGGGATAATTTGAGGGAATGGGTGATTTCCTAATTTAGGAAAGCAGTGCTCAATGTTATATATATTTTATTTCTTTTCACAGGATAAATTTAAAAGCATATATGATGCACTCCATATGAACACAAATTCTTTTCATCCCTTTTTGTTATTCATAGGCTATTTATGATTTTCAACAAAGACGAAATCAAACTACTTTGTCTGAAATAACCTCTTACTCTGAAAGCAAGTAACATAAAAATAGACTTGCTGAGAAAAAATTCTTTCTGCTGCAATTTAGCCAAACAGCTGAATACAATTTGAAGCCATCCTTTGGTTTTTTAACAAGGCAAGGTTGTTTTCCAAGACCTCAGATAGATCATGTGAGTGTCAATGCTACTATATTGACTCAGAAGGTGGACCAGATCCTAGGTCTGGAGATGGAGTAGTGAGAGGGCCTGCACCAGCAGATGAAGACCATAGGTCCATCGGTGAGATCCATTCATCAGGTGTGGTGTTTTGAGGTCCTGATGTTTATGACAAAAGTTATGTGTGTACTACTAAAAGTAAATTGTAGAACATTACAGATAATCATACATGAACCAAAAATGTCAACAACAGTTATTGTTATTCGTCGTTATTCTAAGTATTTTACCATATTCAGAAGTAGTGGCTGTTGCTGCTGCTGCTGCTGTTGTAGGAATGGTGATGAAAACATGGAATAAAGCTCCGCTGCCCCCTCATGCCGCTGCTCTGACGGCTGCAGATTTGCTAGTTCCGTGCAGACTTTAGACCTCTGTTGTGAAGCTGTAACTCAAGAGACTTTCAGCGCTCTGCTGTGGCAGAAACGCAGTTTGAGTCAAGACAGAACACCAATTCTATGAATTTGAAGGTGGAGGGTAGGATGTTTCTGGGGTGCAGTTGAAGGGGAAGCAGCACACATCCCTTAATGAACGAGTGGAAGCCTATGGTGAATGGCAGGGCTTGGCCATGAAGCAAATCAGATTTGGATTTTACGGCTGGTCACTCAGTGAAACGGACACACCTGCAGAGCTGGAAATGGAGGAGAAATAAGTGTGTTCCAGCAGCAGACGGGAGTGTCTTCTAAGAACACAGCTGCTGCTTTACCCAGAACTTCTCCCTGCAGCTCAAGCAGACATTCTCACGTAGAAAACCACAATGTGACTTCACCACATTCTGGCTGGTACAGTATCTTTTTCTTCATTCTTTTATTTTCCCTTTCCCCATTCCATTATTGCACATAAAAATCTGGGGTAGGCTCACAAGCATATTGCTGTTTTTGCTTGCTAAATGACATGTGTTGATGAGCATCCAAATGAGATGGGGCAGAATAATACTGGTCCTGTGAAGATTCTCTCCACCACTGGGTACCACTCGGCTCTCATCTCTGTATTTCAGGACTTAAACCACAATAACAAAAAACCATAATACCCTTGCATAGATTGTCTAATGAGTTAATTTTAATGTTTTTAATATAGAATTGTAAAACCAAAACAATTTCATAACTTTTTTCTACATAGTTGTTACACATAGGGCAAATCTGTTCATACATAGGACTAAATGACACTTGAAAGAAAAGAATGAATCTCAAATATTTTTCCCTTCAAATCCAGTGTCTGATTGTTTAAATATGCATCTTATGTAAAATGAAAAAATATATATATATAAATTAAAATGTAAAGTTTAACTCACCACCCAGTATATCACTTGGACCAAAAATGAGGGAAAAGAGGCATCTGTCTGCAGAAAGTTCTAAATTCTCCTGGGAGCCCCAGAACCACTTGTACCTCCCAAGGGGACCCCGTCCTTGACCTGTTGCCACTGGCAGTGCATCCTGGTGAAGTTTCCACGTCTTGACCCAGGAGGCACAGGGAGGGTGGAAGGTTGTCTGTCTCAGAGCCAGGCCAACATCCCTGACCAGGGCCCTCTGAAAGAAGATTCCCAGGGTCTCCTTCAGCTGCCAGAAGGGTGATGCCATTCTAGAGAAATTATAAATGTTCTTGGGGGTTGATCCATAGGTGAGCTGGGCACCCCTGTGCTTGTGGGAGCTGGAGCAGGCAGGAGCCCCACCCTCCTGGGCGCGGCTGTCACAGCTGCAGACACAGGCATCTCTGCACTCTCGAGGGCCCAAGAAGGTCCCCACACCCCCATGGCTTGCAAGTGCTTGCTCCAAGCTGTCTGACTTCTCCTCACTGTCGGCATCTGCTCCAAGCACAGAGAAAAGCTGAGTCTGAGCCCATGCACATTCGCAACTGGCTGGGTGTGTGCACACTTGGGGCAGTGCTGACATGCCAGTGACCTGCCACCTCGGCCCCCTCCAGACTTTGGGCACCAATGAACATGGGAGGGAGGCCGAGGGGGGACTGAGGGCAGCTTGGCACTGGTCTGCAGATGCCCCTTGGCACAAACAGCCTGGGCACCATGAATGACAGCAGGAATCAGGCTCCTGGGCAGAAGGGTATGTGTCCCCGGTGAAGCCCCACCTTCCAACTGGGGAGGGCCTGAAGTCTGGGGTCCGGGCTGCCAGTCCCGCAGACTAAAGTGGTAGCTGGTGGTGGTTTTTCCGAGCCTACCCACAGCCACCCACGGACCAATTGGCATGGACTTTCTCCCCTCTGAAGCATGTAAAAGCTGGGCCTCGGACTCAGCAAGACTCAAGGAGATGATGGGATGACCAGCTGCAGTGAGGAGCTACCCACCCAGGGTCTCCTCTCTGCTGAAAGCTGAACACTCATTGGGTCACCCTGGCTGTGGAAAGAAGCTGCCCACTGCAAATCTCTGAGCTGTTTTGTCACTCAGTAAAACTCCTCCACTTGTCTGCATACCTCATGCTTCCTGGTCACAGGATAAGAACTTGGGACCTGCCAAATGATGGGGCTAAAACTGCTGTAACACAAGTAAGGCTGGAACACACCCATTGCTGGCCATATTGCAGAAGATGAGAAGAGAGAAGGAGAGAAGAACTGTAACCCTTCAGGGAACCCAGACATAAGAGCACCCCAGACCAAGGCTGTGACACCCTCACTGGGGCTCTGCAGTTCCTGGTGTCTCCAAGCTTCTGGGCACCACTGTGTTCCCTGGTTCCAGCCATGGAAGCTGCTTAGATGCACAGGGTCCAGCTGTGGACTCACAGGGAGGTGCTTAGACTACAGGGTCCAGCTGTGGACTCACAGGGAACCAGTGCCACGCCAGCACCTGGAGCCACCCATCCCCTGCAGCCCGTGTGCCCGCCTGTGTGCAATGGCTGGACTCTGTGCTCACTCTCTCACACACCCCTTGCCGCCCCACTTGCCCTTGGCAGGCATGGGATCCACGCTGGTAGCGCAAGCTGAGCACAGCCTGGCAGGCCAAGCGGGCCCAATGGGCCTGAGCAAAACCCAGGCAAAGGCACCACTGGACACAGGGGTTTCTGCCTGGCAAAGCAATTCCCCAAGGACCCCATAACAATATAGTACTTTAATTTTCCGTTTTTTTATGAACATCCATAATGTTTTCCTGGATGGCTGTTCTACTTTATGTTCCTACCAACAGCGTATGAGACTTCCCTTTTCTCCACATTCTCACCAACACTAACCATTGGTCTTTTTGATAAGAGCCATTCTAACAAGCCTGAGGCAATATCATTGACACTACTTTTCCCTTATCTCAATTAAGTGGCCCGAATATTGTATGTTTTGCCTGTAAGTGGGCTCAAAGTCTCCCATTGAAAACATTTCTATTGCATAAGCTAAATTTCAAACTACTCATCACAACCAACAGAGCACTGTGCTGCGTGAGATGACATGGGGTGGAGAGAGCAGTCGGAAAGCAGTGGACACAACGCAGCAAAGAAGGAGAAGCGCTGGGATGCATGTGGGGCTGGCGGTGACACTGAGGGACAGGAATAAGCCCCACTTGTGTGGTGCGGGAAGAGGTGGCCTCTCTCCACGTGCAGAAGCAATACCATATCTTCACCTGGAAGATACAATCTCTTTTTTCTTTTTTAAATAAAGAAAAAGAGAGAAAAGAAGAAAGAAAGAAAGAGTGAAAGAAAGAAAAAAAAAAGAATGAAAGAGAGAAAGAAAGAGGAAGAGAAAGAGGGAGAGAGAACGGGATTCTTGTTCTACTGCCCAGGCTAGAATGCAGTCTAAAAATGGGTATTAAAAACCTCTTTTATGCCAATAATTGTACTTAACAATGGAGACAGGAAGGAATAAGGGATGAAAATAACAAACAAGCAGCCAACCAATAT